>PVJN01025910.1:0-29555 GCA_004026805.1 Lasiurus borealis | reverse complement strand
TATAAAGGATACCATCAGTCAAATAAAAATAAAAGTGACTGACACAAAAGCAATAAATGAGCATTCTTTTTTATTCTGTATGTAAATTATAATTCATTAATTAAGAAGAGAAACAGTGAAATGTTATTTTAAATAAAATAGCATAAATTTCCTTTTTAGAAAATTATTTTGGATCACATTGATTACTACTTACTCTATTCAGATAAAATTTTATTACCTGCTTATGAAAAAGATGCATTTTTTCCTAGTTTTATTAACATGTGAATCTTTGTTTCACAGAAGTAGATTTTTTAAAATTAGAAATATCTATTATCCATTTCCTTCTTATATTTTATACAAAGCCAAATAATATCTCACATTTAAAGGTATGTTTCCTCTATTACATAAAATCGTTTAGCTTTATTTCAAAAATCTATATCTGGTTCTTTTTCCCAAATTATTATTTTTTCACCTGAGCAATATTTGTTCCTTTTAATCCTCATCTGAGAAAAAAGGGAGTGGGGGAGAGAAACATTGATGCCTTCCATATGTTCCCCCAACCAGGAATCAAACCCCAAACCCAGGTATGTACCCTGACAACCTTTTGGTGCACAGGACAACACTCAACCAACTGAGCCACTCTGGCTGGGCAACATATGAACAATGTTTAAAATGGAGTTGTCTGTCTGGAACTGGATCATTAACAATCCTTATTGATGTATCCAGTGAGATTGAAATGCTAAGATTCAAATGGGAAAAACTCAGCAATAAATACTATCCTTTTTATATAGCACCTATCATGCTCTCCCATTAAATGTGCTTATGTCTACGCATACTAGAAAGAAAATGTTTATGACCAGGAAAGTGCATGCATGAAAAACAGCAGGCTGGAAGGAGAATTGGCATTTTACACTGAGAAAGACAAAGATTAACTCAGAGGAGATGAAACTGGAACTCAGTGTTTCTTTTTCGGTTAGTGAATCACTTATCTGGCTCTAAGCACTTAATAAACCACTCTGAATTTGCTTTTCTGTCTATACAAGTAAGCCTCTGCTTATGACAGAAAAGAACTTTTGATATGAAATATGGAAATGAGTTATATAGAGACAATTTAAGTAAAAATACTTTCCTATTCATTTATTTAGGCATTAAACAAAGTTTTAATACCTATTTCTATGAAACATCATTGACTTGAGGAACTAACTCATAACCTAAGGAATATGTCATACACTTGGAACGAAGAGCAGTGTGTGGGACAGGAGAAAAACCTTATGATGTATAGTCAAAGAATCAGGCTTAACTCTTGTTAGCTAGGTGAACCTATGTATATCTCCCAACTCTTCCACCTTAGTTTTCACATCAGAAAAATGCAGCAATATTCTTACTTGTCTGGAATACAAACATTATTATTTTTTATTAATTTGCTGAAAATTAACACATTTAAAACTCTATTGATAAACTATCAACTAAAACAATGATTTTCAACTACCATTTAGTTTAAAAGGTACAGGCTGGAAAATAAGGATTATTATAAATACAAAGAACACATGTGAAAAATCGTAACTAATTCCTCTTTTCAACTCCAACCATTGGGAGAATCTGCTAAAAAGCCTGGGCAATTACTGATCTCCTAACTACAAAGCCCTTTCAGATGAAAGGTTCTCTGTGAATTCAAAGTAATATTGTTGATAAAGTTTTATCAACCCTAAATCCACAGACTGGGTGATCAGCCCCTAAATGATATTGGTCCTCGTCACTTAATGCTACTATTTTGCATAAATATTGCTTCCACAGGAGTCGGGATCTATTTGATAAATAAGCTCCTTCATCCAGAGATCTATTGAGTGCTCTGGATGCCCCCTTATTGACTCTGGCTGGACCTGGAAGGCTTTTCACAGGTCTAGATTTACACGTAAGGTGGGAAGAAGGGATTGGGAAGCCCTGACACTGAAGGGTGTTCCAAATGAGAGAGGTTGGAAGAGTTATCAAATCACAGGCTATAATCTAATAGTGACTAAAAAGAGTTTCTGGGCCCAGGCTTTCTCACACCAAGTTTCTTTGATGCCAGCAGGTGTCCAAGACTTCAGCTCAATTCTGGCAATATCTAGTGACAGAGCCAGATTCCACAAGTAAAGACCTCAGTCCCACAAGACTACCCTCTACTTCAAATGCCAGTAGCAAGCCCAGGTTGTTACCTGTGCTTCTGATCAAATGGCTATAAATCCCCCAATGCCCTCCTTGTTTTTTTTTTTCATTTGCTATAAGTGCTCACAGAACACAGGAAAACCCATTTGCTCACTAGATTACAGACTTATTACAAAGAATATTAAAGAGTATGAGTCAACAGCCAGGTGAAGAGATACACCTGGTGAGGTGCCAAACAAAGGTGCTCTGTCCTTGTGGAGTTGGGGATCTGCATAGTGCCATAGTTCTGATTCCTCAGCATGGAAGCTCTCCAAAAGATGGCAACGGTCTTCTGGGGCTTTCATGGAGCCTCCATTACATAATCACAATTGGCTAAATCACTGGCTATTGGAGTCTTTTTCAATCTGAAGCTCTGAAAATCAGGGGGTAGGATTGAAAGTTCCAATTTACTAACCAGGTGGCTCCTATTGACAACCAAACTACCTTTGTATGAGGTCTGAAATTTGCCTCATTAGCATAACAGGAGACACCATTGTAGTTCTCACCACTCCCAAGAGGTTTGGGGACCGAAAGACAGTTATTGTAAATGAAGAGCAAATATATCTGCAATATATATATATATATATATATATATATATATATATATATATACTTCCTATGAATCATAATGTCACAGTGATCTTATGCAAATCTCATCATTTCTCTGTTCCTCAGTTTGCTCAGTGATAAAACATTAGTAATAATGGTCTCTGCAGATCATTCAAAGGAGAAAATGAAATGACATGTAAGGTTCTAGAATAATGCCTGCTACATAATAGGTGCCCTATAAGAAAGCTATGGTTCTTCTTATTCATCATCATCTTATTCTCTCAAACTTTCTCTAGGATCAGATGCCCTGGGGCTGCTCTCTATAATTCTCAGGTTACAGCTGTGCCTGCAGCCAGTTTTTTGTTGTTGTTGTCAGGATGATGACTTTAATTAATGTTCTAAATTTCTCAAAGATAATCTCATGTTATTTATTACCTGAGTCTCTCAGGCTCTCTAGGCCTTTTACCCTCTATCATTGGAAAACATGTGGCCATATTTTTCTCTCTCAATTAAAAAAAAAGAGTGTGTGTTTGTGTGTGTGTGTTTCTGTGTGTGTGTGTGTGTGTGTGTGTGTGTGTTTGCAAGATTCATGACTCTGTTTTCCTGTCATAAACTAGTTATGTATCTGTTGCATGATTTTGATGTTATTCTACCTTTTCAGTCTTGCCATTTTATTATGAGTGAAATGTACCCTGACTATATCTTCCTAATTTAAATTTCTTTTGCAATCATTTTTAAATCAGTCCCTGATTTTTCCTAAGTACAATAGAGCCTAGCTTTCTTTCTTTAATATTTAGAAAAAAATATTTCTTGTAGAAGTTAGTGATTTAATAAAATATTTTCATTTTATTTAAGTTGTTTTTGTCTATGCTGTCCTCCTGTGCTCTAAGAGTTAAGAGGTGATTATTAATATCACCACTATTAACATTTTAATTAATTATAGAAATGATAAAAACTAGTATATTTTCTCCTCTTTGTGTCCCCACTGGATTAAGCAGTACAATTGTGAAGGAATAAATAATTTCTATGATGGAAAATACCTCAATGATTATGTGTATTTATTATGTGTATTTATAAGTTATAAAAAATAGAATGAGACTAAATCAAGGGAAAAAAATCTAGAAATGTTGAGGTTAATCTTCACATCATCATTATAATTTGAATACTACCAGTGTAGTATTCAGTGGCCTTATAGTACCACTATAAGGCCTTATAGTACCCAGTGGCCTTATCTGAAAGCATGAGTACTGTACTGTTTTCTACAGATAAGGTACCTATAACATACAAGAGTATTCATTCTGCTATAGAATTCTGCAGTTCAAATGCTAAAAGAGAAAACTCAGGCATCATAATTTCCCTTTCAGAATCTTTTGTGTATAGGATGTTTAGAGATAATTATCTGAAACAGTAAAATTAAATTATATATAAAGAAGAATAAAAGTTAGACTGTTGGGGAAAGAAATCCCATTAAGAAAACATTTGTGAGGATACTGGCTGCAATTTGAGAGGAAATTTCAAACTTATAGTATTCAGGCGGGTGATAGCTACCATAAAAATAGTGAGAAATATGAGCTAAAGAGAAGGATTTACTGGAGTCACTTATTGGAATCAGTACACTCATACAACCTTCAGATTTAAGCTATCCCATAATTTATTTACCAGGTTACCAACAGTAAGGATTCTATGATTGGAAGCATTCTTCAGTATAATAGTATTAGCGGTAGTACCATTAATTATTATTTAAAAATAGAGCATTACTTGATTAGTTTTCAATAAATTATTTTCTCTGTCATGAAGTAGATAAATATAAGGCAAACATAATGAACTTTTTCCAGATAGAGTATTGGGAAGGCTCCGCCCCCACCCCAAATCAAGCAAGTTATTCTCATGCCTATTTTACAGATCAGAAAACTGAAGCACAGAGTACTGTAATTTGTTTAATCTCACATATCTAGTAAATGATAGAGATGGGATTTGAGTTTTGGCACTAAGAACTTAGACTCTGAAATTCTATATTTTACTGTTTCCCAGAGAAGAAAATTCCAAAGTACTGAAAAAGATAAATGTGTAGACATCAGTGCACAACATAAAACACTTTCTATAACATACTCAATTATGTTAATAGCATTAACAATTCTAAGAAATCCTAGTTCACATTAATTAGATTTGGTTTTCCCATTTGTCTTTGCTGAATGTCTCCAGCCTGGGGTCACACCATGACTATTGTGTGGAGCAATTATAAATGTTCAAACCACCTGGAAGAACCCGTGTACAGGGAAATGTTCAGACTTTGCCTAGAAGGAGTCTTCCCATGTTGTCTGGACTTAATGCTCTCAGATGGTGACTATTCTGGGTTTCCAAATTGGACCAAATCTCCACTGAGATCAGGAAACTAGACAGTCATTTATTATGCCTTTAGCAGACTCAATGTTATTTAAATAAAAATAATATATTTTGGCACAACAAGAAGTACAATGGTAGGGCTGCTCCAGGATTGAACTACTGTAATTCAGTGGTTTGACACTATCATTAAGGATGCAGATTCCTTCCCTTTTGTCACTCTGTCAATCACAGTGAATTGGCTTTGTGTTGTTATAAGATGGGAGTTACAACCAGTCTGATAACGTCCAGTGGGGGGAAAATTTTTTTCTAGAAGATCTTTCCTCATGTTTAATTACTGGGCCAACACTGGCAAGGGGAATAGGGCCATTATGATTGATTGACAGACCCCCTGAAACTGGGTAAAGGACCTCTCTCTTTAGTCTTGGAAGAAGGATTAACCTTCAAATGCCTTGCTCTTCCAGAAAGGAAAAGAAGAAAGGGTTGTAGATGGACCACCAACAATGTACACTACAGGAGGATAAATTGCTCATTTTGAAACTGTTCACTTTTAAGTTTAAAAAAAAAAAAGACTACCTTTAATTCCAAAAGATATATTCATAATACTGCCCACCTTTCTGGTTATGAGAAAGGCTCATCGGTATTTTCTGCATTGAGACATTTTTCATATTCCTAGATCTAATTTAACTCCAAGTTCTTTAGCTTTACAGGAAAATATTATGCAAGCATGACAGGCAAATAGAGGAAGCAGAAGCATGATGCACCAACTAATACTTTAGTAACTGAAGAGGGAGAGAAAAATCTGATGAGTATTAGTAAAATATGTAAGAAGAAGAGAAAGTTAAAATGTTAGCTTGTTTAGAGGGACACCTAGTTTCTACTGCGTCACTGTGATAAAATGGTCATGATTGTTACCTTTTCCACAGGAAAAATGTGCAAAACAGGCCTTCAAATGAAATGCTACAAAAAAGCATAGATTAATTTGGCACCCTTTTCTATTCTTATTATCATGTTTTACAAAAGATTAAATAATTTGTGTCCTTTTTACTCCCCTTTTAGTATTCGTCAGTAGTATGGAGTGTCAAAAAGGACTTACAATGCCTAAAACACTTAGAAATTAAAAGAGTATGTCACAGTAACATGACCTTTTCAATACGCTGGGTTTTTCAATTATTCAGCCATTTCTCTTGTTCTTTTTACTGACTTTTCTTTATGAGAGGAAAGGGTGTACTGGCACCTAAAGTATGGAGTACTCACAGGAACAAAACAGCACATCATTAAAACAATTTAGAGGCAATCCGGCATTGCCTCAAAGTGGCAGGGGAACAAAAGAAGGTAACTTTATTAATTGTGACAAGGCGGGGGGATGGATTTAGAACCTTGCCTCACCAATTTTCCTCTAGTGTGCTCTGTGAGTACCTGACTATTCATAATCAAAATGTGACCCTGCCTGTTCCAAAGAATAAAAACTAACAAATCCCCCAATGATATTTCTTCTCTATTTCTCTGAAGGAAAATGGTTGCTTCAATGTCATTATGTCCTATGATATGTTTTGTAGGAAGCCTTCTGGGGATGCCTAAGCCCCTCTTTTGAGTTTCCCTGGCACACTGCATGTGTTCCCATGCAGAAATTACCACTCATTATTGCAAGTTTCTATTCACCAACCTGATCTCCCAGAGGAGTGTGATTTCATGAAGGGCACCTCGCACATGCCTGGAATACCAGAGAGACTCATGCAATGTTGACTGAATAAATACCACCCTGTGGGAAGGAGAAAGCCAAATCACCAGCCAAGAAGTTCTCTATCTCTGAAAAGATTTAAGAGAACAGCAAGCATATAGATGGGTGACTGCCTTCTCTACCATTTCAAAATTTTATCCCAAAGCTGACTTTGGTATACCTCTGCCTAAACTATAGAAAACTGGGATGGCTACCTAATAATTCTATAGATGCAAGCAGCTCTAAAGCTACTCTTCTACTTTCTTAGAGTAAAAGAGGAGGTAGATGTCATTCTTAGATAATATTGGTAATTTCAGAAATAAAATTAAAATATCCAGTGCCTCACACTTTTACTTTTATCTTTCTTCTTTCTTGCTTTATTTTCCAGAGGTGAGTAGCTCCAGAAACAACTGGCCAACATCTAGTAGGAGGAACCAGTCTCAAGGCAGGTCTTTGAACATCCATGCTAGATAGGTGTCTAAGCACAGCCGGTCCTGGCATACGCAACTACATATTTAGCAGGGGGTAAAAATGCCAGTATTTTTATATCTGATTCCGGTTAAAGAAAAAAAGGGAGATAAGAAAGCATATTATATTGGTTAAGAAGGAGGCATGTAGAGTGTAAGGATTCATGTTCAAATCTGGGAGCAGCCACTTGGTGGCTATGTGACCTTGGTTACTTAACTTCTCTAACCCTTCATTTCCATATATGCAGGATGTTGATAATAATAGTGCCTGAAACATGGAGTTGTTAAAAGAATGAGATGTGTACAGGACATGGCTATTAGTGAGTTCTCAAAAAGCATTCACTGTGAATATTAGCTATTACTATATGACAATGGGCCTGTCATGGCTCTTCTAGGAGGTTAGACACTTGGAGTGGAGAGTACAATGGTCAGGAGGCCTGAGCTAGGGTCTCAGCTTCATGACAAACGACAGACAGAATGCTGGGCAGTTCTCAGAGCTTCAGTTTTCTCAACTAACAAATGAGAAGGGTTTAGATTAATCATTTCCTACCTGATTGTTCTGGAAACTCTGGCTTCCAGCAACCAGTTATAAAACAATTTAAACACTTCTTTGAGTATTTTCCATAAGATTGAATGTAGCATAGTTTCTAGGAGCATCCTTCAACAGGTGCATGTATGAAGTTCATGCCCACAAAAGAGGAATTAAAAGTATAGCTCTGAGTCCTCACTGCCAGCCCTCAAATGAGCACAGAAGATACTGAGAACAACTATCTTACATGACTCCAATAGCCCTAAGAACAACTCTTAGATTCCTGGACCCAATTCCAAAGTCTGCTTGTATTGGAGGGGAAGGGTTCCTATAAAACACCAATCAATTCCTAGACACCAGCAGGATGTCCAAGGAGTCAATTTTGACACTATCTACTCAGAGATAGTAACAGATTCCATAAGTTAAAGGTTCAGTTCCACAAAACTCCACCTTCCACCCCCATTCACACAAGTTGCTACCTATACTTCTGACTAGTTACAGATCAGAGGATCCCTCAACCTTATCCTTGGATTTAAGGGGCCAGTCACAAGTCCAGGTTGTTATTTCTGCTTCTGATGGACTGGCTATAATCAGAGGTTCTCTTGACCCCCTCCTTAGTTTTTATTAATTTGCTAGAGCAGCTCATAGAACTCAAGGAAGCACTTGCTTACATTTACCAGTTTAATAAAATATATGATAAAGAATATAGATAAACATCCAAATGGAAGAAATGCATTGAGCATTTCTCCAGCCCCTTGAACTCAGGTAAGGCTTTCTGAATTCAATTCCTTTGGCCAATATAAGATGAACAGAGCCTTTTAAAGCCAATACACTTATCACTATGTCCTCTTCCCCTGCTGCAATGATTAGAAGCACATGCTCAGATGGAGCCACTGTGGGGAGGGGCACAGAGCTTCTATATCTCTATTTGGGTCATCACTTTCCAAAGCACCTCCATGTGTTCACCAACCCAGAATCTCTCCAAACCCAGTCTCCTTGGGATTTCATGAAGGCTTCATTACATAGGCATGATTAATTAAATCATTGGCAATTGACAATTAATTCAAACTCCAATCTCTCTCCCCTCCCCAGAAGTCAGGGTAGGAAGCAAAAGTTCCTATCCTCTAACCACAAGGTTGGTTCTCTAGGCAATCAGTCCACAACCAGACACATCATTAACATAACAAAGGACACCATTACCTACTCTGCTCTCCTAGAAAATTTCAGGGGTTTTAGAATCCCTAAAACACAGTATCAGTTACCTAATTCCTCCCAGACTATTTACCTTGGTCACCTTTCTGGTCATGCTTACCTTTTGTTTTAATAATGTTTTCTTTTCCCTGATCCAATCACCCATTCCTCACCATCAAATTCTTTTTTTTTTTTTTTGAGC
Organism: Lasiurus borealis; assembly: GCA_004026805.1. Classification (NCBI taxonomy): domain Eukaryota; kingdom Metazoa; phylum Chordata; class Mammalia; order Chiroptera; family Vespertilionidae; genus Lasiurus; species Lasiurus borealis. The sequence continues at coordinate 20,394 of PVJN01025910.1, read as the reverse complement.
CCTTTACAATTCCTTTCTGTGGCCCCAAATCATACTCTACATCCTCAGCTTCTTCAGGTAACTTTCTGTCAATCTTGTTGCCTTCACAGATATCTGGCTATCACCTCATAACGCCACTTGGTTCTATAACCTTCTTGAAAGGAGAGCTCTTTTTCTTTCCCACACACTGTAGCAAATGATTGGGAAGTAGAGTCTGTGGCCCATTACTTCTGCATCTAATCTCACATTAAGGGAAACTCCTGTTTCTGTGGAGTCCCTGAAACTAGACATAGTTCCTGAGTAACTTCAGAACCAGCTCAGAGACTTGGGGGTGGAGGCTCCATTGAGCTTGTGTTTCTAATCATTGCAGCAGAGAAGAGGACATAGTGATAAGTGTATTGGCTTTGAAAGGTTTCTGTTAATCTTATATTGGCCAAAGAAATTGAATCCAGGAAGCTATACCTGAGTTTAAGAAGATGGAGAAATACAATCTTACCATATGCCCTGAAGAAGGACCAAATATGAGTATTTATGAATAGCCAGTGACTGCCACTGTCATCAATCTTAGCTGCTCCTGGCTTTCTTAATGTTTCTCCATGGCAACAATTTCAGATTTCATTAACTCTATTCATTAACTGTACCTCATTCTTGTGCTCCCACAGCTATGTAAATTGCAGAGAGATGAGACTGTTCTAAGAAGTGGTTGTGGGAATCTATCATCTACAGTTTCCTCATCTATAACATTGAGATAATAACATCTGCCAAACACAATGAAAGCGAATTACAGACCAATATCCTTCATGAACACAGATGCCAAAATCCTCACAAAATTCTAGTAAATTGGATCCAGCAGTACATCAGAAAGATCATACACCATGACCAAGTAGGATTTAACCCAAGAATGCAAGGATGGTACAATATCCACAAATCAATGAATCTGATACATCACATAAACAAATTGAGAGATAAAAATCACATAGTCACATCAATTGATGCAGAAGAAGCATTTGACAAAATCCAACACCCTTTCTTGATAAAAATTCTCAACAAGGTAGGAATAGAAGGATCATACCTCAACATAATAAAAGCCATACATGATAAGCCCACAGATAACATCATACTCAATGGGCAAAAACTAAAACCATTTCCCTTAAGATCAGGACCAAGACAGGGATCCCCACTCACAACACTCCTGCTTGACATACTACTGAAAGTATTAGCTGTTGCAATTAGACAAGAAGAAGAAATATAAGGCATCCAAATTGGAAAAGAAGTAAAGCTGTCCTCATTTGCAGATGACATGATAGTGTATATAAAAAACCCCAAACTCAATAAAAAAACAAATAGACTTAATAAATAAATTTGGCAATATACCAGGATACAAAATTAACACCAAGAAGTCTATGGGATTTCTATATACCAATAGTGAACTTACAGAACAAAAGACTAAAAAGGCAAGCCCATTTACCACTGCACCAAAAAATAAAGATACTTAGGAATAAATTTAACTAAGGAGGTAAAAGACTTATACATGTAAAACTACAGGACACTGAAAAAAGAGATAGAGGAAGACATAAACAAATGGAAGAGCATACCATGTTCATAGATTGGGGAATCAACATCATTAAAATGTTCATACTACCCAATGCAATCTATAGATTCAATGCACTCAACTTAAAATATCAAATGGCATATTTCACAGACCTAGAAAGAATTCTCCAAAAATTCATCTGGAATAATAAAAGACCAATAATAAATAGCCACACCAATCCTGAGAAAGAAGAATAAAGTAGAGGGGATCTAAATACCAGATTTCAAGCTATATTATGAAGTCACTCTTCTCAAAACATCCTGGTACTGGCACAAGAACAGACATATTGACCAATGGAATGAATAGAATAGAGAATCCAGATATTGACCCAAACCACTATGCTCAATTAATATTTGACAAAGGAGGCATGAACATACAATGGAGTCAAGACAATCTCTTCAATAAATGGGGTTGGGAAAATTGGACAGACACATGCAAAAAAATGAAACGAGACCACCAACTTACACCATACACAAAAATAAACTCAGAATGGATACAGGATTTAAACATAAGATGGGAAACAATAAAAATACTTGAGGAATCCAGAGGCAGTAAAATTTTAGACACATGCTAAAGGAACTTCTTCACTGATACTGCTCCTAGGGCAATCGAAGCTAAAGAGAAAATAAACAAATGGGACTACATAAAAAAAGCTTTTTCACAGCAAAAGAAACCATCAACAAAACAACAAGAAAGCCCACTATATGAGAGAACATATTTGCAAATGTTATCACTGATAAAGGTTTAATTTCCAACATCTACAGCCAACTTATACAACTTAATAAAAGGAAGATAAATGATCCAATAAAAAATGGACTATGGACCTAAATAGAATATTTTCAAAAGAAGACAGAAGAAAGGCCAAGAGACATATGAAAACATGCTCAAAGTAACTAATTATCTGAGAGGTGCAAATCAAAATGACAATGCAATACCATCTCACACCTGTCAGAATGACTATCATCCACAAATCAACAAACGACAAGTGTTGGCGAGGATGCAGAAAAAAAGCAACCCCCATGCACTGCTGGTAGGAATGCAGACTAGTGCAGACATTGTGGAGAATAGTATGGAGTTTCCTCAAAAAAATAAAAATGGAACTCCCATTTGACCCAGTAATCACACTTCTATGAATATATCCTAAGAAACTAGAAACACCAATCACAAAGGACATATGCACCCCTATGTTCATAGTAGCACAATTTACAATAGCCTAGGTGCCCATCAGGAGATGAGTGGATCAGAAAACTATCATACATCTACACAATGGAATACTATGCTGCCATAAAAAAGAAGGAATTCTTACCATTTGCATTAACCTGGATGGAACTGGAGAGCATTATTACTAAGTGAAATAATCCAGTCAATGAAAGAAAAATACCACATGATCTCACTCATTTATGGAAAATAAAGAACATTATAAACCGATGAACAAAAAGATAGTTACAGAGGCAGTAAAGCATCAAACAGATTGTCAAATTACAGCAGGAAGTTTAAGAAGAGGTGGGATAGATACGAGATCAACTGAAGGACTTGAATGCATGCATATAAGCATAACCAATGGACACAAGACATTGGGGGGTGAGGGCATGTATGGGAATGGGGGGGTCGCAATGGGAAGATATGTATACATGTAATACATTAATAAAAAAATGGAAAAAATAAATACCATCTGCCAAACTTACTTCAAGGCTAAAAAAGTGTAAAAATGAACTAAGAGCCCTGGCTGGGTGGCTTAGTTAGTTAGAATATCATCCCATACACCAAAAAAGTTTGCAGGTCCCATGTCCAGGTAGGCCAGTATGGGAGATAACCTATTTCTCTTTCCCCCTCCCCAACACTCTCTCTCTCATTAATAAGTCATATTCTCTGGTTTAAAAAATTAACTAAAGACATTTGTGAGTGCTCTGAAAAGTTAAATACTATCTCTATATATAAAAGCCTAAGCAACTAATTAGCCAATTAGCTGACTGACCAGTAGCTATGATGTGCACTGACCACCAGGGGGCAGATACTCAATGCAGGAGCAGAAACCACAGGCATGAAAACTTGGAATATACTGATGAATCTCAGGGAAGGGGAGAAAGAAGAGGCCAGTAAGAGATTAACCAGAGATCTTATATGCATACTAGAGACCCAGTGTATGAATTCGCAATCTAGGACTCCTCAGGGGATGTTGGAGAGCTGTTTTTGGCCGAATCCCCATAGGCCAGGCCATGGGATGAATCCATGCCCTGTACATTATCATTTTATATTATTATTATTAATTATTTCAGACTACCTAACATGCAAAAAGTGCAAAATGGGCACATTAACATTGCAGTGGTTTGGATTTTAAGCTCTATGTGGACTGACTCTTTTTGACTGTTCACTGCTATCTTCTCAATTCCTGCAATGTCTGACACATAGCAAGCACTCAGTGAATATTATTGAATAAATCAATTTTTATAAACTGTCTGATTTATAAGATAGCATCACTCTTATAGGATGTTAAATATTTTGATCTAAGTTCATTACAACTGAATATTTTCTTGTTAATCCAATATAAAATTAGATTAACAATATTTTCTTGTTAATCCAGTATAAACTGGGTTGGGAAGTGTAGGGGGCTGGTTATCTCAAAGAAATAAGATCTTACTTTAATAATATTTTAGAAGTAAAGTTTTGCTTACTAAGTTTTACATATTTTAAATGCTTTTCAACTTCATATGAATTTTGTATGTGCATAATAAAATATTGTCATTATTATTCATTTAAAAATACATTATTTAATATATGGATTTAACATACATTATTTAACGTACTTAATATATGGCAAATGTTTGCCAAAAAATGTTTTCATTATATATTAGACAAGGAAAATATATTACTTAATTCATTATGTCATGATAATTTAACAGAAATATTCATAATTGATCTTTTTAAAAAATAAATTGGATGCAGGTCAATATTTACTCAGCAAATTACCAGACATTGTTTTAGTTTATATAAAATAACTCTTGTCTAATTTTAATTATATTGCATAGTAGTAGTATATGTGAATAGATATGCAGTTAATACTTATTTGTTTACCATTTTACTAAATGCATTGCTTGCTAATATTTTTAAAAACAACTATTTTCAAGTGATTAATCTTTGAAAACATTTATAACTGTGGGCAATTACTTTTTCAGCATACAAAATTCAAAAAGCAAGTGCATTTATATAGCCTTTTTGTTTGAAACTTTTTAATATATATTATGATTCTGTTCAGAACGGACATTTAAAGTGATGTTTAAAGTTCCCACTATAAATCAGCAGCCATTCTAAAAAGTCACAACCAGTGATGACAACCAAGAGCTGCTTGGTATTTCAGCAGAGCCTTGTGCCACACTGTAACTCCACTCCCCAAATGTCAAGTAAGTCAGGTTCATTGTGTCACCAAATCCCCCAAAGGCTCAGGGTTCTCATATTTCCCATTTTGGCACAGAGATCATGACATGAGATGCTTCATTACACTTACTAAGGGCAGCATTTAATCTCTCTCTTGACCTAATTCTCCTTATCAAAATGGTGCATCTTATGTTCTTTGTATTAAGCCTTAAGAAATATCTTGCTAATCATCTCATAATTTACCTGTTAATAAACACTTAATGTATTTTCCTACGACAGCTCAAAACACATCTGAACATCGACTGTATGCAAGTAAGATGCTAGGTTCTGGAGTAAGAAAAAGATTCTCTCTTTAAGGATTTCTACCTGTTGAATTAGACAATCTACAATATTATTAGCTTGTTTAGACTTAACTAAAGTTAACCAAAAGTTAATGAGAAGGTGTTATGGGCCAGTCATTGTCTGGGGCACAAGTAAAGAACACCCAATCTGTGCCCTCAAGGAACTCAGGGTACCATGGGAGCAAAAGTGACAAATCTGCAGGCCTGCTGCTGCCTATAGAATCCTTGCGTTTTTAATTGGCAGAGTGCTTTAGCAATTTTGAGACTAAACTTGAGCTTGTGAGATTTCATATAAAAATCTTGACTTTCCATTTTCTCCAGAAAAATTGTAAGATCTGGCACCCATGGTCCCAATTCCTGACACACTCATCTGATAATGAGTGGCAGTTTCCTCATTTTGGCAGAGTGTGAGTTTCAGTTTGTCACAATCCTCACCAGTCCCTTTTTCCTTCTAACACCAAAATTGAGTTTTAGTGGCCAATGAGTTTGGGAATATTTTTATACCTATGTCCATAGCAAAAGTGGAAATGAAAAGCCCAAAGGAACACATTTTAAGAAAAATGAAGGAGACCATATTCCTCAAAAGAAGTAAAAGTAACCGAATCTATACTAATAAAAGAGTAATATGCTAATTAGACCAGGAGACCTTCTGGGATACCTTCCAGATGTCCTTCTGGACAAAGCCATAGTGGTGGGGCCAAGGCAGTTAGGGGCGATCAGGCCAGGAAGGGAGGGCAGTTGAGGATAGTCATGCTGGCAAGAGGGGAAGTTGGGGGCGAGCAGGCCAGCAGGGGAGGCAGTTTCGGGTAAGCAGGCTGTTGGGGAACAGTAGGGGGAGAGAAGAACGGTGGAGGGGTATGAGCAGGCAGGTAGGTAGAGTGGTTATGGGCGATCAGGCAGGCAGCCAGGCAGGTGAGTGGTTAGGAGCCAGCAATCTGGATTGTGAGAGGAATGTCTGACTGCTGCTTCAGGCCTGATCCCATCAGGCAGTTGGATAGCCCCCAAGGGGTCCAAAATTAGAGAGGGTGCAGGCCGGGCTGAGGGGCACCCCTCTTCCCTTTCCTAACCCCTCCCTCCTCCCTCCGTGAACAAATTTCATGTACTGGGCCACTAGTGTATTTAATAGGCTCCTAACAGACCTGTGTCACTCATTTAAGTCAACTGCTTTACCTCTCTACGCATTTGAATTTGGGGCCACTGGTTTAGGGAATCTTGGTGTAAAGTGCAAGATGGGAGGAAGGGACAGAAGAAATTGTATGGGAAGGAGAGAGATAATTAGTGGGAAATCAGGCAGTGGTTTTGTGGGTAGGTTAATAAAAGTTACTCATGGAGAAGCATCATCTTGCTCAAGTTCTAAAGGTAGGAGAGAACTTAGTGAATATTAATGAAATAAATGGTAGCTAGAGTGAGGTGCCCTGGAGGGGAAGGGGGTTGAACGGGTGATAATACTGAAGTTAGAAGCTTTGATACATAAAATGTAATGTTTTATATGGGCTTCAAGGAGATTAATATGAGTATCTCTTTCTCATCCTTTCAGTGACTCCTTCCTGAAGCTATTATAGACCATTTTCATTACACTTTTTGGACCACCGTTGAACATGGCAAAATGTGGCATCACTACATTGTTTAATACCATGCAAAATAATCTCAAAATTAGGCCCACACTGTATCTTTACCAGCAACTGATCAAAGGGGATATCCCCTAGGATGATAGGTGTGGGTCAAGCTAGATGTGACAAAGCAGCAGGAGTAGGTGCTTGGGAATCTGAGCTAACTGCTTTCAAGCTGATCTATCATCAAGGCTTATTTGAGCATGGTCTGGTTTAGAGTACCTTCACTTGATTATGGAGTGTTGCCACCCATGCCCAAGTCTGTGACTCAGTGAATTCAACAATATCAGTTTATGATGATATTGATGGACCATGTTAACCATTCAGGTTATACTTTGGTTCAGATTTATTCCAAGAGTTATTTCTCAAAAGGATAAGAATTATCTGTGCAAAAAAGCATGGCTTCACTATAAAAACCAGGGGTTACATTGTAATGTTCTTATCTGGATTTGTTAGAGGCTTAATATAGCATTTCCATTTGGAACAACTGGTCTTTACGAATTAGCATAGAGAAGAAAGCATTTGATAGATCAACAGTGACATATCTGATGCCAAAGGATGCAATAATTTGCTCCAGAAAAGATAGCAGCAGTAATTTAGTGTCACAGACTGATTGGTTTTATGACAATCTACTGTTTTTTCCTTCAAAATACATAGTTTTTCTTCTGTACAAGAAAAAAAGAGGAGATTTATGTGAATGTGATAGGAATTACCACCTCTATATCTTTCAAGCTTTTGGTGATGATATAAATCTTTGAAGTCCCCAGGGTTGTAGAATTATTAATAATTTACTACTCTGGTAGAAAGGGCTTCCTCTTGGCCTTTCCTATCATAATAGGCCTCACTTTATGGGTTAGGAAATGAGGATTCTCCAGTTGCCAAACATGCTTTTGGAACCCGAGAAAACAACCACAAGGCGAGGTTCACAAATCCACAGGGACTCAAGCCAAAACACCATTTATTACTAACATCCCTAAGTCCCTCCTCTAACTGATGGATCCTAATATTTTGGGGATTTTTTATTAGGTTCAGTGTTCAAAAATCTGTAAATATCTGAATATTTTCCTTTTCCAACAGTATATAATCACACTGATAAATAGATGCATTTTTTCCTTTCAGGAAATCTAGTAGGAAATTTTATAGTTTAATCTTGTAACCTCATTGGGTACTTCCTCAAGTGGTCCCAGCCTTCCCTTTTAGGGACCCTATTAACTAGCTCAGGCCTGAGAACTGGTGAGAGTCAATGACTCTTTACTATGGCTATTAATTAGTAATATAATATTACTATTTATATATATAGTAAATAGTGCCTGGTGCATAAAATTTGTGCATGGGGGGTGGAAAATGGTGTCCCTGAGCCCACTCTGCACCTTCTCCAATCTGGGACTCCTCCAGGAATGTCCAACTGTGGGATCAGGCCTAAACCGGCAGTCAGATATCCCTCTCACTGGCTCCTAACCACTCAACTGCCTGCCTGCATGATTGCCCCTAACCACTCAGCCTGCCAGCCTAATAGCCCCCTAACCACTCCCCTGCTGGCTTGATTGATGCCTAACTGCTCCCCTGCTGGCATGATCATCCCCAACTGCCCTCCTCTGCTGACCCAATCATCTCCACTTCCCTCCGTTGATGGCCCAATAACCCTCAACTACCTTCCTCTACAGGGCTGAGGGGATTGAGGGACTCTGGCTGGATGAGGCAGGGTTGAGAAGACTGTGGACTGAGGCTAGATGAGTCAGGGCTAGGGGGACAGGGCGCTGACATTTTGTGGCTGTGGGTGCTACCATCTTGTGAGAGCATGACAGTCAATTAGCATATTCTCTCCTGTTGAGAGCCGGCAGTCCTGGATTGTGAGAGGGATGTCCCAGATTTTGACTAAGACATGTCAATTGGTCTCTGCAACTCATAGCAGGTCTTCTGAATAGTGTTATATTATAGTGTCACTCTGAATCTGAAAAGGGACAGATAACAGTGAGATTTTCAGGGGTGTTGATGCTCCCCTCGCTAATATATTTCTCAATGTATTCTCTGGGCTCTTCTTGAGATAGGTGAATAATATGATTGATCCATGCCAAAGTGTTACCTTCCTAATCCTTTGAATTCTTATATCAATTTAATGTAATCAAAGCAACTGTTGGGTCTATTTTAGTTAACAATCAAGCAGACACTTTATAGGGTTGTTCTCAGCCATTCAAACTAAACTAGAATTGAATCTAGAATATATGGTAATTCCATTCATCTTAACAAATTTGACTATATCCAAAATTATAGTTTGTTGTCTAAAAATTTTTGACTCTATTCCAATTAATGTTTTCCAGGTTTCTGATATCCCTCCAGAGCCGATTGGGCACTGACTCCAGTCATAAATCTGGGGGCAATACGTGGTGGAAGTGGACCATGAAAATAATCTTTATCCCTGTAAAAAGTAATTGTTTCACAAGGCTACTTGCAAATGGGGAAGAAAGACAGCTCCATGGGATTTAGAAGTTCATGACTCTCAGAACCATTAAAATCCACCCAAATGTCCTCATTTCAATTTTTACTCTTTCACAATCAATACTCTAACTTTTGCATAAGAGACCTGTCAAATCTATGAATTCTATTTGAGTTATAATTATGCAACCTACAGGATAAAAAAATTTATACATTAGCCATATGGCTATAAGATATATTTTTAGATCAGTCTTGGAAGCTCTGTGGTTCTCTGACTTTGCCTTGAGCTGAGAATTCCAAATCCTAATTTTTTTTATTTAGAAGCAGTCAGCCATACTATAGTCCTCACAAGTCCTTATTCTCTTTTAAAATCTGAGCATAATAGTAGTCTCAAAGGCTTTTCTATAATAAATGCTGCATTCTGGAAAATTATAGATAATTATTTTGCCACTGATTTTTATGGACTACCAGTAAAGTGGAGATAAAGTCTTAACTACTTTCTAATCTAAGGTCAGATAACTAATCCCAAATTCCTGTCTTTGAGTTTCTACATCCTGAAACCATTTCTGGAAACCAAACACTGCTATCAGTCAGGGTTTTGCCAGGAAAGCACTTAACTCTTTAGTTTATAGCAGGAAGGGATAAATACAAAGGGATTTACAAAACTGTTGGGAGGACTGAGACAGTTAAGATTCAAGGAAACATATTGCTGGCTTTAAGGAAAAATGGAAATCCAAGAATCACAGTCAGTGACTAGTGGTTACAATTGCATGAAGTACCAAGGAAGATAATTCATAAAGGCTTACCCAGTAGCATCTCTAAACTTCATATTTGCTATCAATACAGACATTGACCAACCACTACTAAAGAAGAATAATGGCTACTCTTTCTTCTATCTTCCAAATTTTAGGCAAGATGCCTTTTACTGGTATAATGTAAATGAGGCAGTGAGGGAGTTTAAGCAATTAATTTTCCAGGCTCCAGACTTTATAATATAAGAAAGAGTTTGATGGAGGAGATCATTCTGACGATGAATAATCACTATTTGGCATAGTATATAATTATCAGCTTCTCAAAAATATTTAAAATGTAGCAACAAAAATTAATGTATGAACATTCAACTTCTTACTATGGGCTTTTCAATAAGTATAGGATTATAATTTTCACATGACCTGTTTCTTCTTTTTCCTGAAAATTCTGAACCAGTGATTTTGATCCTTTAAGATCAGACTGAGTAGGTAATAAATAAATAGAGAAGAAATCAAGGATCTTGAGCAGTTGGTCTAGGGAAGGAGTTTTTCCCGGAAGAAGTTGGGAGAGAAAGGCACAAGAATAGCTGCAACATGAGAGCTTGGGTGGAAGGGGAAAATGACTGAGAAACAATGCTTTGAATTGTATGTTTAGTTCATGATGCTTGAGAAACACAAGTAGAGGATTTTAGTAATTTTGAAATTCCTTTAGTTTTCACATTTTGTTTGTTGCTTGTTTACAGCAAGTGTGGCCCAGAAATCCCTGAGGGTCCCCAGAGCTTTTCAGGGATATTATTTTTGTTTGACTTTTTCAACATGACACAATTTCTACTGATGTGCAAAAATAATCATGGGCCAAACTGCTGGTAAGTTAGCAAGAATCAAAATAGTGGCACCAAACTGCACTAGTCTAAGCATGTTCTTCACCACCATGCATTCACACTATAAATATAAAATTAAAATACCAATTCAACTTAGCAATGTTCTTGATGAAATAGTAAAAATGACTATTTTATTAAATCTTAATCCTTAAAGATAGCTCATTTTCATATTCTGTGGGACAAAATGGGAAGTACATATGCAAAGTACTTTACAGGGTTGTACATTATATTAAACAGTGATGCTGGCTCCAGGAAATGTGTTTCTGTCACTGAGCTGTGGGCTGTGTTAGCCAGGACTTTTCAGAGAACAAACACCATTTTTACTCGTAAGAAGGATTGACAGGCAAATTATCATTATTCAGACTTGGGTATTTGTCAGACATGATATTCAAATAAACAAAATAAGCTGGTTACTTCCAGAGAAATATTTTATTCTGTATTTGCTAATGATAAAACCCAAACTTTCAATTTAAAATGAACACTTTGGAAAACTGACATCTAAACCATGAGCTTGACAGCTTTCTGATACTTTAATATTTTTCTAATGAGATTGATGCTGATATTAAGTATATGATTCTTTTGTATTAGGTAATGAAATGTGTCAATATTTGGAAGATCTGCATAACTTAGTGAACCAATATTTTCCAAATGACCAATACATGATATTACAAAATCATGCATGAATTAAAGATCCCATCAAAGCACAAGACAGACCAATGATCTTAATTACACACTACTAAGAGTTCATTGATGTAGTTTCAGAAGCCACCTTGTGGTAGCTACCAATTGCTGAGTTTTGGTGTGATATCAAAGAATACCCACCTCCATCTGAACAAGCTATTAAAATATTTCTTTATTTTTCAACCAGATACCTGTCTAAGGATGGATTTTCTCTGTATATTTCCACCAGAGCAAATGCTCAACGGTGAACACAAAAGGAAACCTGAGAATCTATTAAACCAGCTGCTGAAGACATTTGCAAAGTATAAAACAATGTCATTACTCTTACTAATCTTCATGTTATTTTGGAAAATACATCTATTTTTAAAATTAATTATGTTATTTATGGTAACATACAATGGACTTAATACTTATTTTAAACATATTAATATAAAATTATTTTTAAAACACCATTTTTAAATACAGTAAATACTAGTAGCTTTAACCTACAGAGACAAAAAATTCCTGGGTCCTCACTAAGTTTTTAGTGTAAAGGAGTCCTGAAACTAAAATGTTTGGAAATCAGTGGTTCACTGCTACACCACTCTAAGACAGAGCCAAATAGATTATGTTGCTATGTGTGTTACACATAATATTGAGATGCTTTTGTGTATATGTTTTGTTCTTAAATTAGTGTGTATTGCACGCATCTATTGATATAAAAAATCTACACTACCTAAAACGTGCTATGACTACTTTCAAAAAATACATTAGGTTATATTATATATAAATTAATTTAGAAATATATAAACAATAGAGCAGAGTAGAAAGTATCTGATTTTGGAGCCAAATATAAACTTGAATTATAGTTTAGCAGCTGCTCTACTGTATCCTTATACATTTATACTGCTATTTAAATATAATATATTTAACAACTTATTTTTAATTTCCTAGTTACAAATAGGAAGAAAAATACAGGCTTCATGGAACTTGGAAGCAGAAGTATGTTTAGCTATTACTTAGAATATGGGCTAAAGTGCTATAAGAATGAGATCAAAAGTTTTACAGCAGTTCAAACAAGATTATTTATTTCTCTCTTTGCTAAAAGTCTAGTTGTTCCAGAATAGCCAGATACTTTTGCACATTACTTGACTTTTTCAAATAAGAGAGAGTCAGGAGCTCAGGTTGTTGCTTTTCTTTTAAGTTCTATATGCATGTCCAAACTAGTTTACAGAAATATTTGCATTTCATCCAGTAGAAAAAGAGTAATAGAGGAATCCAGGACAAAACATGTATTTATTTAAGTGATGCAAAAGTTTCACATGTTACTCAGCCCACATTCTTTTGAAAAACAGTTAGTCACATGACTACATATCTTTAAGTAGGCTGAGAAATAGTCTCAAGGTGGTAAACCATGTATTTGTCTAAAAATCCATTATTATTGAAGAAGAGAATACATTAAGAAATCACTATCAGTTTGCCATAGCTAATGTGTGTTAAATACCTAGTCTAGTACCTGCTAATTCATAGGCACTCAGCAATCTATGTCTATTTTTATTATGAGCAATACTGTAAACTAGTATATGTTTTGTCAAATAAGCTAAAAGACTTACAGAAAGGTCTTTTGAGAGAATGTTTTTACAAAGGCAATTTTTAAGTGGAGGAGAAAATTAGTTACAAGTATACTTTTCTTGGTTTAATATTAAAAAAGGTTTATAGCCTCAGGTTATACTTCTTTCATTCTACTGGGATGTCTGAAAATTTTACCATTAAGGTCTAATTTCTTTAAATATGATATAAGTGAATAATAAATTATTATGGAATAGTAGCATATTAAAACAAATTTATTAATTTGTTATCTCCTATCCCACTCCTCCTCCTGTTTTCCTTTATTTTCATAAAAATCCATAAGAAGCAAGAATTTCCAGTTTGGGATAGAAGAGAGGAACTAAGCAAGGAAAGCCAGAACCTTTCTTATAAGCTCAGAGCAGGTACTTGTCAGAATAAATGAGGGACATAATGAATGAGTTTTAGTAAGAAAGGGGAAGAATGTTATCCTGATCGAGGGCTCAGCCCTAACAGGGTAAGTCTTAGTGAAACTATAAGAGCATTAGGTGCTCCTGAGAGGAGAGAAGGCATTAGAGGTGCTGATATCAAAGCAGCTACTTCACAACTTATTCCCAGGACCAGCCACACTTCAGAGGCTTTGCTGCAGCCCTATTTAGCTAGAGACAAATAATGTATATGAAAGCTTCCAGGGCTTCAAGCTTTGAAAAAGCTCAATGCAATTTCTGGGCTTTTCAGTTATTAAATCAAGGCAAGCAAGAGGGTTATAAACGTAACAACTTTGTGATTAAGATTAATGTGCCCAGAAGTTTAACTCTTGCTTTTACAGGCAACTGACAAGTGAACATTACACATTAAACATTCCCTAAATTAAATCTCCCTGCTTGGTGGCAGAGAACAAAAACATGGCTCCTGGAATTTAGCCTTTTTGTGGTCGGCACCAGAGTCGGATTAAATGGTGGCATTAGTCAGTTAGGACACTACCAAGAGTTGCAATCTGAAAGGGGTGATAAAACATCATTAATCATGTTAACAAAAACATGGTTTGAGGCCCTGGCTGGGTAGCTCAGTTGGTTAGAGCATCATCCAGATATGCCAAGGTCGGAGGTTCAATCCCAGTCAGAGCACATGTAATAAATACACAAGTGGGACAGAAGAAATTGATATGTCTCTCTCAAATCAATCAAGGAATAAAAATTAAAAAAAAGATTTGTTTTTAACCAGTATTTCTTTCAGAAAGATTGCTTTGTTATTAGGAGTAATTTGAATATGTTATGTAGGATTGATATCAACCAGCCAAAGAGTTTACTTATAGCTTTTTCTCTCTTCATTTTAAGCTGAGACTTTATAAGCTGAGAATAACATGAAGGGTTATTGGTGTCAAGTCATGCTCACTTTCCAAAATGAAACGCTAAACCATTATGCAAAGAAGGTCACCCAATACTTAGGCAAACAGCCATTTGAGGATATAAACAGGTTTGAGTTGAAGGGGTTGGGGTGAGGATAGGGTAGGTGTTTTTAGAGAAAGTTGTTGAAGTTCTATGAGTATCCCATCCTTAGCAATGTTGGAGTGGTAGGGTGTGCTTACCTGTACCTCAAGGAAGACCCCCAGGGAAACTACTTAGAAAATTTGACTTATGTTCCTGAAGCCTATAAGGAACAGAGACTAGAAAAGTATAAAGATAAGAGCCTGTGGCAGGTTATATGCTCTTGAATAGTTAAACAATCTTAAGCAGTAAGTAGCTGGTGGGTAAGAGTCAGTAGGCCACTATGGAAACTGCTAACTTGGCTTACACACTTTCAGAGATTTGGCTGGTAAAGTGACAGTGAGCCCAAACACATTCAGGTAGATGCTTACTACACAGCAAAAGCAAGGTCACCGTAGTGTCATTTTCCCTGGCTGTCTCCCACAGGACAGAGGAAGAGATGTGGATAGTGGCCAGTCTGTGGTGGAGGAGCTAATTCTAAAGTACAGCCAAAAAGTTTTATAGACTTACACAGAAGCCCACAACTGTATCCCAAGGAGGGGAGAGTGGGTGAAAAGGCTTGTGTTTAGCTGAAATTAGCGAGATGGATGAGAAATGCTCTTTGGCAGTCTCTCACAAGATAAGAAGGCAGATGAAAAACTGCACTGGGCAGGTTCTCACAAGGTGCTATGTCCCTGTATTCTGAAAAGAATCACAGGGCATTCAGCCAGCACTTAGATCAGATTGTGGCTTATGGGGAGAACAAGGCTGTCAGGGTGCTATGGTGAAGCTGTCTACCAAGTAAGCCTTGGTAAAACAAATAAAAGAAGGCTGCATAAGGAAGTGTCTGCTTTGGATTTTGCCCAAACATACACCCTTCAGGGTAAATGGTGCAATCAACTATTTGGAATCATGTGATGCATGTGGAAAGAGATATATCTACAAATTATGTGAAATGCAACTGGATATTCCCAGTTGGTAAATCTCAGAAAAATACTCAGTAATACCCAACAGAGAAATCAGCCTGAAACATCCAGAGTCCAGAGAGCACTGCTGCTGTATCATAGCAGTTTCACCATGTAAAGCCTCTGTGTCCAGCTTTTTTTTAACCCTACCATGGAGCAGACATCAGTCAGTCTAATGGAAATGGAGTGCTCTACAATAAATACAAATTAGAGAAGAGGCCGAGCATGCATCCTTTTAGGCTTTTTAGATATGTACCACTGTAGGCTTTCAGCCAGAAGTAGTCCAATATGAAGAGAAAAAGCTTTCAATTTGATTGAAGTTTGAAGTTTTTTAAAAAATATTTTACTTAAAATGTTTTTTTTAATTTATTTTTATAGAAAGAGGAAGAGAGAGGGATAGAAACATCATCAACCAGCAGCCTCCTCCATTGTCCTCCTGGGGATTGAGGCCACAATCCAGTTGTGTGTCCTGACCAAGAATGGAGCTGTGACCTCTTGGTTCATGGGTGGAGGCTCAATCACTGAGCCACACTGGCCAGCCTGAAGTTTGCAGTTTTCACTATTATATTAGAATGAAAATTTTAATTACTGATATTGTGCTTTGACTAGAAGTCCCTGAAGGACTTTTGTTTATTTATTTTATTGTTTAAAGTGTTACATGTAGTAGTACATATATCTTCTTTTTTCCCCCATTGACCTTTCCCCTAACCCCTATCCCTTGCCCTCATTCCACACACCCCTCTCAGTGTTTTGTGTCCATTTGTTGTGCTTATATGCATGCATACAAGTCCTTTTGTTGATCTCTTCCCTGCTCCCTCCCCTCCTGCTTTCCCACTGTAAATAGACAGTCAGTTGGGTGCTTTACTGCCTCTATATCTATCTTTTTGTTCATCAGGGTTATAATGTTCTTTATTTTCCATAAATGAGTGAGATCATGTAGGATTATTATTTCATTGACTGGCTTATTTCACTTAGCATAATGCTCTCCAGTTCCATTCAGGGTTGCTGCAAATGGTAAGAATTCCTTCTTTTTTATGGCAGCATAGTATTCCATTGTGTAGATGTACCATTGTTTTCTGATCCAGTCATCTGCTGACAGGCATCCAAGCTGTTTCCAAATCTTAGATACTGTGAATTGTGCTGCTATGAACATAGGGGTGCATATAACTTTCTGATTGGTATTTCTAGTTTCTTGGGATATACTCTTAGAAGTGGGATTACTGGGTCAAATGGGAGTTCCATTTTTAGTTTTTTGAGGAAACTTCATACTGTTCCCCACAGACAGTGGCTGCACCAGTCTGCATTCCCACCAGCAGTGCACAGGGGTTCCTTTTTCTCTGCATCCTCACCAACACTGTCATTTGTTGATTTGTTGATGATAGCCATTCCGACAGGTGTGAAATGATATCTCATTGTTGTTTTGACTTGCATGCCTAGGATGACTTTGAGTGTGTTTTCACATGTCTCTTGGCCTTTCTTCTGTCTTCTTTCAAAAAGTATCTATTTAGGTCTGTTGCCCATTTTTTTATTGGGTTGTTTATCTTCCTTTTAAGTTGTATGAGTTCCCTGTAAATGTTGGAGATTAAACCTTTATAAGTGATAACATTGGCAAATATATTCTCCCATACAGTGGGCTTTTATGTTGTTTTTTTGATGGTTTCTTTTGCTGTAAAAAAGCTTTTTATTTTGAGGTAGTCCCATCTGTTTATTTTCTCTTTAGTTTCCATTGCCCTAGGAGCAGTATCGGTGAAGAAATTGCTTTAGCATATGTCTGAGATTTTGCTGCCTGTGGATTGCTCTAGTATTTTTATGATTTCCCATCTTATGTTTAAGTCCTGTATCCATTTTGAGTTTATTTTTGTATATGGTGTAAGTTGGTGGTCTAGTTTCATTTTTTGCATATATCTGTCCAATTTTCCCAACACAATTTATTGAAGAGACTGTCTGGACTCCATTGTATGTTCATGTCTCCTTTGTCAAATATTAATTGAGCATAGTGGTTTGGGTCAATATCTGGATTCTCTATTCTATTCCATTGGTCTATATGTTTGTTCTTGTGCCAGTACCAGGCTGGTATTTTAATGGGGAGTGCATTGAATCTATAGATTGCTTTGGGTAGTATGGACATTTTAATGATGTTGATTCTCCCAATCCATGAACATGGTATGTTCTTATATCTCTTTATGTCTTTCTTTATCTCTTTTTATGGTGTCCTGTAGTTTTCCATGTATAGGTCTTTTAACTCCTTAGTAAAGTTTATTCCTAGGTATATGAAATTTTTTGGTGTGATAGTAAATGGGATTGCTTTATTAGATTCTCTTTCTGTAAACTCACCATTGGTGTATAGAAATGCCATAGATTTCTTGGCATTAATTTTGTATCCTGCTACATTGCTAAATTCATTAATTAAGTCTAATAGTTTTTTGATGGAGTCTTTTGTTTTTTTTTTATGTACAATATCATGTTATCTGCAAATAAGGAAAGCTTTACTTCTTCTTTTCCAATTTGAATGCCTTTTATTTCTTCTTGTCTGATAGCAATGGCTAATACTTCCAGTAGTATGTCAAGCAGGAGTGTTGTGAGTGGGGATCCCTGTCTTGGTCCTGATCTTAAGGGAAATGGTTTTAGTTTTTGCCCATTGAGTATGATGTTATCTGTGGGTTTATCATGTATAGCTTTTATTATGTTGAGGTATGATCCTTCTATTCCCACTTTCTTGGGAGTTTTTATCAAGAAAGCGTGTTGGATTTTGTTAAATGCCTTTTTCTGCATCAATTGATATGACTATGTGATTTTTATCTGTCAATTTGTTTATGTGATGTATCAGGTTTTTTGATTTGCAGATATTGTACCATTTTTGCATTCTAGGGATAAATCCTACTTGGTGTATGATCTTTCTGATGTACTGCTGGATCCGATTTGCTAGAATTTTGTTGAGGATTTTGGCATCTATGTTTATGAGGGATATTGGCCTGTAATTCTTTTTTCATTGTGTTGTCTTTTTCTGGTTTTGGTTTTAGGGTGATGCTGGCTTCATAGAAGGAGCTTGGAAATGTCCCTTCCTCTTGAATTTTTTGGAATAATCTGAGGAGAGGTTTTAGTTCTTCCTTGAATGTTTGGTAAAACTCCCCTGTGATGCTGTTTGGCCCAGGGCTTTTTTATTGCTGGAAGTTTTTTGATGACTGCTTCAATTTCTTCCACAGTTATTGGCCTATTGAGATGTTTAGATTCTTCCTGATTGAGTTTAAGAGGGTTGTATTTTTTTCTAGGAATATATCCATTTCCTCTAGGTTGCCAGTTTGTTGGAACAGAGTTGTTCATAGTGTTTTTTTTAAACAATCCTTTGTATTTCTGTGGGGTCTGTTATTTCTGCTCCTTCATTTCTGATTTTGTTTATTTGAGTCCCATCTCTTTGTTTCTCGGTGAGCCTGGCTGGAGCTTCATCAATCTTGTTTATCCTTTTTCTTTTTTTTGTCTCTATGTCATTTATGTCCACTCTGATCTTTTATTATTTCTTTCCCTCTGCTTATTCTGGGCTTTTACTGTTGTTCTATTTCTACCTCTTTGATTTGTAGGGTTAGGTAATTTATTACCATTGATTCTTGTTTTTTGGTTTTTTTTGTTTGTTTGTTTGTTTTTCTGTAGGTTTTTAGAGCTATGAACTTCCCTCTCAAGATTGCTTTCACTGTGTTCCATAAATTTTGGGTTGTGTTTTCTTTGTCATTTGTTGCCATGAAGTTTTTTATTTCTTCTTTGATCTCTCTGGTAACCCCATCATTGTTTAATAGCATGCTGTTTAGTCTCCATGTGTTTGATTTCTTTGGATTGTTTTTATTATAGTTGATTTCTAATTTTATGCCACTGTGATATGAGAAGATGCTTGATATGATTTCTATCTTCTTGAATTTGAAGAGATTTTGCCTGTGACCGAATATATGTCCTAACTTTGAAAATGACCCATGTGCACTTGAGAAGAAGGTATATTCTGTGGCTTTGGGGTGAAATATTCTGAAGATATCAATGAATTCCATCTGGTCTTGTGAGTCATTTAGGATTGATGTTTCTTTGATAATTTTTTGTTCAGAGGATCTGTCCAATGGTTATAGTGAGGTATTAAAGTCTCCTACTATGATTGTATTACTGTCAATCTCTCCCTTGATATCATCCAGGAGGATTATTTTTTATCTATTTGGGTGCTCCTGTATTGGTTATATATAGGTTTACCAGAATTATTTCTTCTTGTTGGATTTCTCCCTTTAGTATTATTAAGTAGTCTTCCTTATCTCTTGTTATGTTCTTCACTTTGAGATCTAATTTGTCCGATATAAGTATTGCTACCCCAACTTTTTTTTTCCATTTTTATTAGCCAAAAAAAACACACAACCTTTTCCATCTTTTCACCCTCAATCTGTGTGTGTCTTTTTTTCTGAGATGGGTTTCTTGTAGACAGCAGATATATGGGTCATGTTTTCTTATCCAATCCATTTACATTTAAGGTTATTATTGATAGGTACCTATTTGTTGCCATTTTATTTTTTACCCACATTCCTTTTTGCTTCCTATTTTTTCTCTTTCTTTTCCTTCCTTCCTTCCTTCCTTCCTTCCTTCCTTCCTTCCTTCCTTCCTTCCTTTTTTCATTCTCCTCCCTCCCTCCCTCCCTTCCTCTCCCTCCCTCCCTTCCTCTCCCTCCCTCTCTCCCTCTCTCCCCCCTCTCTCTCTCCTTTCTTTCTCTCTCCTTTCTTTCTTTCTTTTCTTTCTTTCTTTCTTTCTTTCTTTCTTTC
>PVJN01025909.1:0-29556 GCA_004026805.1 Lasiurus borealis | reverse complement strand
CTGCCGGAAGTTATAGATGAATCAGTGGTAGGCACTTTTGCAGGGGGGTTCAGCTCTCCAGGGACCTTTACCTGCCAGTGGTCACCTTGCAGATTCGGCATTTACATTTGCAGAGGGCCTTTGTCCTCCACTGGGTGTTTTGTGATGGCTGGTTCCCAAGTGGAGTGCTGACTGGGCTGGAGAAGGTGGAGCGGCCAGGGCACCTCTGAGCAGCCGCTGTGGTCGCTTGTTCCTCTGACACGACTGTCCCTGTCTCTTTTACTTGCTCCCCACCTTTTCCTTTCCTGTTTTTCTTTTCTTTTTTTTTTACCTTTCATGCTTCCCCCACTCTGCTGCACATACAACATGGCCTTTCACTCATCACGTCGGGCAGTGGTCGGCAAACTCATTAGTCTACGAGCGGCCAACCGCGGGTTTGCTGACCACTGACATTGGGTAAAGCAATGCAATGTCACTCATTGAAATATTTCTCTGAAAGAAGACCTTTGGAAAGATATTCGGTGTTATCCGCGGCAAGTGAGTTGCCATCAGATGCAGAACATTTCTGGAGGTTTGGAGGTACTGACATCAGAGCTGATAAATAAATTTCATGCAAATGTAGCGCCGCTGCTAGAAGGCTTCGCATTAGCAGGGATACTGCAAATTTGCTTTTCATTAACCTAATGAGCAGAATTCAGTAGTTGCGCAGGACTTGGAAAGTGCCTGTCAATTAGGTGAGGCACCAGGACTTTTCCATTTGGACTGTGAAGCCAATCCATTAGCAAGATTGCGCAATAATGAAAATGTATCTCGGTGGCCAGTTATGACTCCGGTTATATTTATGACATGCAAACTGGGTTGCTTTGCCAGAAACCTGAGAACTGTCCAGTGTGTGACTGCCAGGGAGCTAAAAATAAAAGCTATTTTTTAACCAAAATTATTAAGCAAGGCAGAGAAGGTAAAGGAAAATGATGTAGAGAAGTGAAGGAAACACGGCATTTTAAGAGGCACAGGACGTGGGACTATAGGACTTCTCTAAATTCTAGTCTCCATATTTAAAAATTAAAGATATTAATAAGAGTTGTTTTGACAAGTAAATGAGAATATCTACAAAAGGGCTTAGAACAGTGCCAATCCCAAAATAAATGTTCAATAAATGACTGTTAATATGGTCATCTGGGAATAAATAAAAATGATGTTCCTTCTGTCTTCTCTTGGCAACGATGCATTTATTTAAACTTTTGTGATTTACAAATCTCTTTAGGACTCTCATGCAAGACTGTGGTCTCTTTCTCTAGACAAGTGCGCATGTGTACCCACACTCCAAATTCTGCAATTTCAGAGGTTCGAGGACTCTGGAGTCTAAAACACTGTGCTCTTATGTATCCTTCCATTCTCTTTTTCTTTTATTTTTAAATTCTGTGACCAGATTTTACAACTATGCAGCTAGTCTTCCTTAATGGTTGCTTCTAAAAGTAGGAAAACCAACTTTAAAACTATTGGTGTTTAAGTTTTGAGAACATTTAAGATCAAGGTTATCCGTTAGTCAAAAAATTACAGGCAACTCAACAAGAATATAAACAACCCAGTTAAAAAGTGGACCAGCGGCCTTAACAGACACTTCACCAAAGAAGATATACAGATGACAAAGAAGCATATGGAAAGATTCTCCACATCATATGTCACCAGGGAAATGCAAACTAAAGCAGCAATGAGCTATCATGACACACCTGCAAGAATGGCTAAAGTTTGGAACACAGATGCTGACA
The DNA here is from genome assembly GCA_004026805.1 of Lasiurus borealis. Classification (NCBI taxonomy): domain Eukaryota; kingdom Metazoa; phylum Chordata; class Mammalia; order Chiroptera; family Vespertilionidae; genus Lasiurus; species Lasiurus borealis. The sequence goes on along the minus strand of PVJN01025909.1, from coordinate 27,808 downwards.
AGGATATGGAGCAACAGGACCGCTCGCTCATTGCTGGTGGGAATGCAAAACGGTACGGCCACTTTGGAAGACAGTTTACGAAACTAAACATACTCTTACCATATGATCTAGCAATCACATTCATTGGATTTTACCCTCAGGAGTTGAAAACTTATGTCCACACATAAACTTACACATGAATATTTATAGCGGCTTTATTCATAATTGCCCAAACCTGGAAGCAACCACGATGTCCTTTAGTAAATGAATGGATGGATATACTTGGCACATCCAGACAGTGAAATATTATCCAGCGTTAAGAAGAAATGGATTATCAAGCCAAGAAAAGACATGGGAGAAACGTAAATACATCTTACTAAGTGAAAGAAGCCAATCCGAAAAGGCTATCCTATCTAATAAAAGAGTAATATGCAGATTGACCATCACTCCATCACAGAAGATGACTGCCCCCTTGTTGGCCACCACAAGATGGCCAGGAGGGGAGGGCATTTGGGAGGGACCAGGCATGCAAAGGAGGGCAGTTGTGGGCAATCAAGCCTGCAGAGGAGGGCAGTTAGGGGTGACTAGGCCAGCAGAGAAGGGAAGTTGGGGGTCACCAGGCCTGCAGGGAAGGGCAGTTGGGAGGGACCCAGGCCTGCAGGGGAGGGCAGTTAGGGGCAAACAGGCTGGCAGGGGAGCAGTTAGGCATGAAATCATATTGGCAGGGTAGTGGTTAGGGGGTGATAAGGTTGGCAGGCAGAAGCTGTTGGGGGCAGTCAGGAAGGCAGGCAGGTGAGCAGTTGGGAACCAGCAGTCCTGGATTGTGAGAGGGATGGCTGACTGCCTGTTTAGGCCCGATTCTACTGAGGATACAGATTGGAGAGGGAGCAGACTGGGCTGAAGAACATGGATTTTGTGCACCAGGCCTCTAGTCTTACCTAATAGAGAGACTTGTAAGTTGACCATCCCTCCCCTATGCCCACAGCCAATCAGAATGAGTATGCAAATTAACCCAACAAATAGAAAGGTTAATTTGCATACATAACTGGGTCCAGGGAACCTCCTCGGCACCCAAGTCACTCCCAGCCTGGGACCATCGGAGGGGCCGAGCCTGCGATTGGAGCGGCAGGGCGGGTGGGTGGTGGAGAAAGAAGGGGTGCTTCCCAAGCCTGGGGCTTGGGAAGAGGCCGAGCCTGAGACCAAACGTAGACCAGCCGGAAGTCAGCACTGAGTTGCCCAGCTACAGCCTGGCGACCCAACACCGACTAGTCAGGTGGCTGAGACCCAGCAAGTGAGTCAGGGTCTGATCTGCAGCCTCAATGGAAACTGTTGATCGGTGTACTTACCTCTCTCTTTCTCTCCCTCCTTCTTTCCAATCTTCGCCAGCAGCCAGGCTTTTCTTTCTCTTCCCTCCTTAAGTCTTGCCTCTTTGATCAGGCCCAGAGATAGGCCTGGAGATGATGACTGGCATAGGAGCCAACCAATCAGAACCAAAGGTGGGTGCTGTGGGGAGCCAATGGCTGCCAAGGAGGCAGAGCTTTTGATGCTGACTGGCATAGGAACTGACCAATCAGAACCAAATTGGCCAGCAGAGAAGGGCAGTTGGGGGCGACATCAGGCCTGCAAGAGAGGGGTGATCAGACTGACAGGCAGGTGAGCAGTTAGGAGCTAGTGGTCCCAGATTGTGAGAGGGATCCCCAATTGGAGAGGGTGCAGGTTGGATTGAGGGAATCCCCCTCCATGCATGAATTTCATGCACCAGGACTCTAGTCTAGATATATAAAAAGCCAGCTATTGGAACACTGTAATGGAATGCCTGGTTTCTATGAAGCCAGCAATTGGGGGTGGGGCAGTCTGGCCAACTTCTCGAAGCTCCTTCCCCTGGTCGCTCCCCCCACCCCCCAGTAAGCCCCCTTACCCCAATTGGGAGTGAGATTCAACAGCCAATTGCCTGCAGCCCCTCCCCTGCAGCCAGTCCAGCCCTGATTGGGATCTAATCAGGGTGGGCCAGCCAGCCAACCTCCCACTGTCTTCTCCTCCTGACAGGCCAAGCCCCAATCCTCTCTGATCGGAACCAGGCTGGCCAGACCCCACCAGTGCACGAATTAGTGCACTGGGCCTCTAGTATACTATGTGACTCTAATTATATGACAACTGAAAAAGGCAAAACTATGCAAACATTAAAAAGATCAGTCGGTTGGAGTGTCGTTTCAATTCCTAGTCAGGGCACATACTTAGATTACAGATTCAATCCCCAGTTGGACCAGGTTCCAGAGGCAGCTAATCAATGTTTCTTTCTCACATGATGTTTCTCTCTCTCTTTCTCTGTCTCTTTCCCTCTCCCTCCCAAAATCAATGAGAACATATTCTAGAGTGAGGATTGGAAAGAAAAGAAAAAAAAAGCGCAGTGAATGCCCTGGGTTGGGAGTAGAGGTCAAAAGGGATGAATAGGTAGAGCACAGAGCATGTTTAAGATAGTGAAACTACTTTTATGATACTAAAATGGTGGGTATATGTTGTCATACATTTATCCAAACCCAGAGAATGTAAAAGACCAAGTGTAAACCCTTCACGTAAACTATGGACTTGAGTGATTTTGATGTGTCAATGTAGGTTCATCAACTGTAACCAATGTTCCACTCTGGTGGGGAATGTTAATCCTAGGGGAGGCCTCTCTACCTTCCACTCAATTTTGCTGTGAGCCTAAAACTTCTCTAAAAAGAAAAATCTATTTTTAAAGTCCCAGACTGTTTTTAGATTTTCCCAAAAAGTGATTCTGCGTTGATAGTACAGAACTCAGAACACATTAGCTCCTAGTGAATGTATTAAAAATGACAGTTCCATTACCAGGACAGAGCTCAGAACATATTTGGTCTATGAGGTTGGTACTGAACCCATTATCTTCAACAAACTCCATCGTCTGCCTTCATTTTTCCATCTTGAATTGCTGGGTCAGTCATTAATTTATTTACCCATTCAGCAACTGTACTGAGTCCTGGCAAGGTATAAAAGAATAAATCAGACCTTACCCTTAAGAGCTTAAAGTCTAGAGGAGAAAGATAGCCAAACAAATAAAGGGTTCTTGGGCTATCCTGAAGGGTGTGCCAGGCGGTGGGTAGTGGGGTAAATTGTATGATTTCCCCCAGGTATTTATGTTGTCCTGGGTCAATGCTCAACCACTGATCCACTTGGTCTGATTCCCGGTCAGGGCACATGCCCAGGATGCTGGCTCGATCCACTGTGGGGGGCTTGCAGGAGGCAGCTGATCAATGATGTTTCTCTCTCTTTGATGTTTCCATCTCTCTATCCCTCTCCCTTCTCTCTCTCTAAAACATATATTTGAGTTCTAGGATCCTGGTCCTCTTTGCTCTCTCACTGCACTCACCCTCCTAGTGAACTCACATGATCCCATGGCTTTAAATACTATAGCCATGACTCACCAATTTCCATCTGCTGTGCAGACCTGCTAAACTGAATTTTTGACTTACACATTTCCCTGCAATTCGACATCATCTCTCCTCAAATATTTGATAGGTACCTGAAATTCAGCATGGCTAAACCCAAGATGTCCATCTCATCCCACATCAGCCTTCCTCACCTCAGCGGATGGCACCTCTGTCATCACCCAGGTCCTTCCTGTCTTTTCTCCAGTGTCACCTCATGGAAGCCTATCCTGACCCCACCGTTTAAAGCTGCACCTCTCACTTCTGATCAACCCTGTTTTCTTTTCCCCTGCTTTCTTTCTTCCTTCCCCTTTCCCCATATAGCACATATCACTCTCTAACATACTATGTAATATACATGTTTGTTTTGCTTATTATTTTTCTTCCTTTCACAAAGGGGCAGGTCTTTGCTTTGTTCACAGATGTGTCCTAGCTTTGTTTGTGTTGCTCATCGATGTGTCTTGTATCTGTGTGCACATAATATGTGCTCAGTAAATATTTGGTTGCTGAACAAATCTCGCCGATGTTTACAAAAATAAAAGTTCTCTCCGGATACTGTAGGACTGTGGCTAGATGGGGGTGGAGAGAAAACGTCTATCAGGAATATTTTCATCTGCAAGTAATAGGAAAATAATATGACTACTTTGGATCAACAAAATGAGAGTTATTTTGACTGAGAATATGTTGTCTGGAAGTGTGGCTTTTGTGTCTGTTCTATCAGAACTAATGTTTCTGTGATTCTGGTGCCTTTTCTCTCATACTCACAAATGGCTGCAGCAGCTCCAGTCATCAAATCTGCATTCTAGGCAAGAAGAAGAAGGAAGGGAGATGAGATATGTTACCAGCAATCAGAGCAAAGGTAGAAATGGAAACAGAGTCACAAAATATTTTTGTTATGGATCGGGGAAATGGTAGAAAAAAAGGATGATTTTTTTGAAGCAGTTGTGTGAATAATGTAGCCATTCACTTCAACCAGTGGTTCTCAACCTTCCTAATGCCTCGGCCCTTTCATACCGTCCCTCATGTGGTGGTGACCCCCAACCATAAAATTATTTTTGTTGCTACTTCATAACTATAATTTTGCTACTGTTAAGAATCATAATGTAAATACCTGTGTTTTCTGATGGTCTTAGGCGACCCCTGTCAAAGGGTCATTCGACCCCCAAGTGGGTAGCGACCCACAGGTTAGAACCACTGACTTAAGCAGTTCAAATTCAGGAAGAAAGAGATCTAGACAGAAAAGGAAAATCAAGGTCTCCAATTTAGACATACAGTTTTGCAGATGCTTACCCATCATGTAAGTGTAGATGTCAAATAGGCAGTCGGATGTACGAGTCTCATAGTCACAGGGGACAGAGGACCTGCATAGCCACATTAGAGGGCCATGAGCACACAAATGGTATTCAGTGTCATTGCCAGCCACCTACAATGTTCTAACCTATGTCCATTGTATGTCCTGTCTGCAATCACATGGCAGGTAGATGGAGAAAGTCCAAAACTGAGCCACGGATAGAGAGGAGAAGGAGCAAGAACAAACAGGCAGAGACAGGGGAGAAAAGGGAAAATCAGGAAAATGTGTCCTTGAAACATTTTAAAAAGAAAGTTTACTTAACCTTTCCGAGTTCCAGTTTTCTTGTCTATACAGCGAGGTGCATAAACGTAGCTGTCTCATATGTAGGGCGTTCATGAGGATGAAGCGCTAGAACACATGCAAATGTCTGGCATGTTGACTCACGGTCGTGGGCACACAACCCATGTCTTTCCTCTCCCTTCTGCACGGCCTCTGAGGCCACGGTGTCAGACCCGTGGGAGGAGAGAACATTCCAGGAAACCTTATATTCCAGCAGCGTATCTTGGCGCGGGCTCGTAAATAGCCACGCGTCTGGGAAAATATTTATGCAGGATGAAGAGAACAAATATTGATTTTGTTTTATCCTGGTCTCTGTGCACCTCAAGGACAAGGGAGACTCAGAACAGGAATTTTAGACACAGCCACTGGGCCGCTCATACTTTCCCTTCTGTGTGAACAGTGAGTGGATGAACACATGTTTGGCAAATAACAGGACGCATCACGTGACAGGTTCAGGGCAGAAGTCTGTGAGTGTGTGTGTGTGTGTGTTAGCTACCCGGAGGTAGTTGATGTAAGTGGTTCTGTAATGATGTTATAAAGTCAATAACGTAGGACTACCTCTTGCTCCAGTGCACAGTCTGGACCATTGCCCATCGCCACTAGATGCAGAGCGGATGTCTGGGCCTCAGAGGGAACTTAGAAGATGCTCTCTACCCTCTAGAGCAGCGGTTCTCAACCTTCCTAATGCCGTGACCCTTTAAGACAGCTCCTCATGTGGTGGTGACCCCAATCATAAAATTATTTCCGTTGCTACTTCATCACTGTAATTTTGCTACTGTTATAAACTGTAATGTAAATATTTCATATGCAGGATGTATTTTCATTGTTACAAATTGAACATAAAGCATAGTGATTAATCACAAAAAACAACATGTAATTATATATTGTGAAATATTTATTTCTAATTACAAATAAATGAAATTTTGTATTGAATCGTGGTATAGCATGGGTAACAGTCTTAATATAACAACAGTAAACTACATGGCTACACTTTGCTACACCGAGGAGCGGTGTGTTGGTTCCTAAGACCATGGGAAATAGGTGTTTTCCAATAGTCTTAGGCGACCCCTGTGAAAGGGTCGTTGACCCCCAAAGGGGTCGCGACCCACAGGTTGAGAACCGCTGCTCTAGAGAATGTTGATAGCAGGTCTTCTTGATGTATCTTGATGTTCAGGCCTTTAGCTGCTGGGGCCTCCTCCCTGCCTGGGCAGGCAAGGTCAAGTCATGTCTTTGGATAAGCTAGTGCAATTCCACCATGATCCCCGGAAAGATTCACCCCCCCTTACAGTCAAGTGACTGGAAATTAGGATGGAAACAGTGAGAGCTTGCAACTTGATGTGAGAACAGTATTGGGATTTGTGTTCATTAAGTGATTCTGCAAGTTCTTAGAATTAAACATTTTTTCTCATCTCTTGGTGGAATTTGGGTGTTCCCCACCACCTGCACCCCACCCCCACCGTTTGCCCTCTGTTTGCTGCTTGCTTTGAAACCAGTGGTCATAATAAGATGGGGGACTTAGATCAAATCCGTGTAAAACCAGTCTGACATTTGGGGTGCAGGAGCTATCAGTGACACTCCATGTACCACCTCCTTTTCCCTTTACTAGTGAGTGACTCCTGTGCACACCACATGGGGCGTGGCTGACTGGTGAGAGGGCCTCATTTCCACTTGCGTGGAGACAGCCAGAAAGGTACACGGGGCTGCGGCATCCATCCTGCAGCTGCCTCCAGCCATTGCCCCTCCATCACTCTCTGATGCAGCCTCCCCGGAAAGTCACCCATTTTCCCCTCAGAGGGAGCACGGGCTCCCACAAGGAAGCGTCTCCTTGCTCACTGAACACACGTCGGACACACCGTTTTGTGGCTGGAAACCTCCAGTCTGCGGCACCGGCAAATCCTGGCTGGGGAAGGCGGGCCGGACAGGTCCTTTCCCCGAGCTGCGCTGGCCATCCTGGGGAAGGAAGCGAAGACGCCAGGAGAGGGACAGCTGCGTGGCTGGCACCGGAGGCTGGAAAGCCTGGGCAGCCATGGCCTGTCTGCTCCACGGGAAGGGAAAGGTGTCCATCCTCCCCCAGTGCCTGCGACAAACGTGGTGATTTGCCGGGCCGGCGGGGAAGAGAGGCCGATCGTCATGCCAGGCTCAGTGGCATTGGGGCCTGGAGGGAACCGCCGAAGGCAGGAAAGGAAAACTGATCAGGAGCAAGCGTCCTGCGGCTGGTGCTGCCTTCCCAACCCGGGAGCCAGGGGACAAGAGCTGACGTTAACTGCCCCACCCGGCCCTCCTGCCTGGGGGCGGGCGGCCTCAGGGCCCAGGCGAGGTCTTGAAGGGCAAGGTGCTGGACTTGCAATCCAAGTGAGGCGCCAGCCAGGGGTTCGAAGACAAGGCAGGCACAGGCGCGGGCGCAGGCTGGGGTGGGCGGTGCTGCCGGGCCGCCGAAGCTGGCCATGGGTTCGAACATTGCAGGCAGCGGCAGTAATGTTCACTGGGGGAGGGGCAGTGACGTTCATTCTGCGTTCACAGCAGCTTGCTCCAGGCCGTGCACCCAGCACGTTACACACGTTACGTTCGTTTCACAGACACAGGTTAGTGATGGTTCTTGCTCTTGGTTCACAGAGGAAGTAACAGGCTCTAGCCGGTTCGAAGGCTTTTGTAAGGCTGTCCCTGCGGTGAGGGGGGGGAGCCGGGATTCCAACCCAATGGATGAGTCTGGGGTTTGTCATCCGCTGCTGGATTGGGCCTCTGGGACACGGAACTGGGTGCCTAACTCAGGGTGTGATGATGACATTCTCCCCTCATCTCCCTTCCTCTCCTCTCCTCTCCTCTCCCCTCATCTCCCTTCCTCTCCTCTCCTCTCCTGGGTGTCTAACTCAGAGTGTGATGATGACATCCTCTCCTCCCCTCCTCTCCTCTCCTCTCTCTCCATCTTCCTCCTGCCGCACGCCTGCAGGCTGGCCATCACCCAGGCTCAGCCACCGGCGAGGAGCAACGCGGAGGGACAGCGACGAGAGCAGGAGTGAGTGGCAGTGCGGGCGCAGGGACAGGCAGAACCAGGCCCGGAGCAGGCACACGGCCGCTGGCGGGAAGGAGGACACCCGGGTTCCTCCCCGGCTCCCCGGAAATCTGTTCGCTTCAGCTTCGCGAGGCCCATCACCTTTCTCTCTGCAGTTGGCAAACTGTTCGTTCTAGAAGCCAGAATAATGAAACTGGGGAGAGTCGCATCGGAAGAGCAAGTCAAAATCCACCCAGGGCGGTCTGTGTAGGAGCCTAATGCAAGGATGTTGGGGTCGCAGGAAGGAAGCGTGGCGGAGAGCGGCGTGAGGTGGCTGCAGGCAGCTTCACCTTCCGAAGGGCGAGCCAGGGAAGGAGGCAGCTGCCTGGCTCTGAGTGGCTTCAGAGAGAATGACCTCCTGCTCGTTCTCACAGAAATGGCTCTCCATGCGTGAATGGCCACCCCTCTCTCCACCCCCCAAAAGCAGGCCAGGGACTCTGCATCGCAGGCCACAGCTGAGCAGGAGCCAGGTCACCAGGCAGCACTCGTTTGTAGGTGACAGTCCCTGGGAACGTCTTGAAATTCTGATCTAATTGATTTGGGGTGACCCCGGCATTGGGGGGTCTTTGAAAACTCCACCGGTGATTCTGATGTGCAACAAAGTTTGAAAACCACGGAGCTACCTGCAACCGAGAGGAACTGACAAGTCTGTTCCAACCACGAAGACAACAGGAGAAACAGTCCAGAGACGGAAGACGCTGACGACGCCTTGCCGTGCGAGCTGTCAGCAGCTGTGTGTCGCTACAGGAGGCCCAGGACCAAACCAGAGAGGGTCAGACCGGCATTGCCACCATGTGTCCACCATCCCGATATCACTGCTGACGTGTACACATGAGGAACTGTCTGACAGTGACACTGGGACTCAATCATTTTTCTTTTGCTCTGGTGGGTTTATTTCTAGCCTACAGGGGCAAGATGTTTTTAAAGACAAGAATCAGGGGGGGTGGTGGGGAAGCAGAGGCAAAGAAGCAATGAACACACTGACCTGCTACTAGTGGGAAGGCAGGGGAGGTTAGGGGAGGAGCCTGTAGGAGATCAATCGAAGGACTTATATGCATATTTGTGTAGGCATAGCCAGTGGAGACAGGCAATGGGGAAAGGTGGGAGGGGGGGGAGACGGATGAGGGCATGTACTGGGGGGTGGGGAGGGCAATAGGGAAAAAATAAAAAAGAAAAGAAAAGGAAGGAAGGAAGGAAGAAAAGGAAAGAAAGAAAGAAAGAAAAGAAAAGAAAAGAAAAGAAAAGAAAAGAAAAGAAAAGAAAAAAGAAAAGAAAAAAAGAGAGAGAAAACCACTAAGCTAGACACCTGTCAGGGACGCTGGGGAGCAGAGTCTCTTTCTAATGCCACAACCCTCTAATACAGCTCCTCATGTGGTGGTGACCCTCAACCATAAAGTTATTTCTGTTGCTACTTCATAACTGTAATTTTGCTACTGTTATGAATCATGTAAATATCTGTGTTTTTCTGACGGCCTTAGCGACCCTGCTAGCGGTTCTCAACCTGTGGGTCGCGACCTTGGGAAGGTTGAGAACCGCTGGTCCAGAGGATGTGCAACGCCCCCCTCAATGCTAAGACCTTCATCTGCGAGGCAAGGTCCTTCCCCGCTCGGGCGTTGTTTACGATGGCAATCGATACTTTTATGATCAATAGCTGGTGGAGGAGGGCTGCGCTGTTTGATGGGAGGAGAGGAACAGGCCGTAAGTAACCACGGCCCCGGCCCTGCTATTGGATTCCTGCCTCCTCGAAATTATGTTCCGGGACAAGGAGCCGAGAGCAGGCGTGACGCACGGGAAGGCGATTCATCAGCAGCCACCCCCGTTCCCGGCCCCGGCCCGGCCCCTGGCTCACGGCACACGCGTGACGGGCTCCCGGAGACTGATGGGCACAGGGCACAGGCTGCCTGGGCGTCCCGACCCTCAGTCTCACTGCCCCTGGTTTGAGGTTTGGGAGAATTTTCCAGAGGAAAGAGGAGTGCCGGGTCCGACTGCCGGTTGTAAAGCAAAGGAAGGGCCGCTCTGCTTCTGTCTCTCCACAGCGCTGCCATCCCCCTCCGTTCCCCACTCTGAGGTTTAACTCTATGTTGGGCAGGAGCGCTAGGGATCCCTGCAAACTACAATCTGAGCTTCACACAGGGCCTGCCCTCACCCCGACAGGGACCTAGCGTCGTGACAGCCAAGCACTGTTGACAGACCGAGCAGGACAGGCAGAGCCGCCTGACCGTGTCTAGGCGGCGGGCGCAGGTGCCAGGGCTCCCTGGCGGGAGCCCGGCCTTGGTCTGAGGTTTGCCGCTGAGATCCCGCGGCGTGACTGCGGGCACACAGTCTCCCCCCGCGTCCTCTCCGTAACCTTCGAGTTAAACCAACACGGAAACACTGGCTCCCTTCAGAGGGGGCTCAATGGGAAGCTGAACTGGGTGTTTCTGATCCCAGACTCTTCACTCGACACAGCTTCACGGTTCCTGCTGCGGGGAGGATGGGCAGCAGCGTGAAACCCTAAAGCTTCTTGTTTAGGATGCTGTCTTTTAAAGAGGAAGGAAGGGAGGAAGGAAGGAGAGGAAGGAGAGGAAGGGAGAAAAGGAAGGAAGGAAGGAAGGAAGGAAGGAAGGAAGGAAGGAAGGAAGGAAGGAAGGAAGGAAGGGAAAGGAAAGGAAGGAAGGAAAGGAAGGGAGGGAGGAAGGAAGGAAGGAAGGAGAGGAAGAAGAGAAAGGGAGAAAGGAAGGAGAGGAAGGGAGGAAGGAAGAAAGGGAAGGTGGGAGGGAGGGAGGAAGGGGAACCGTCTTGTCCCTCTGTGGGCTGAGAGTTTAGTATGTTATTCTGATGAAACATCCATTTCCAACTGTTCACGTTGAACTTGTGGAGCAGCTTGGCAGGCGCAGGGAGCAGGAAGGGTTGGCAGGCTGACAGCTCCCCCGGGTGTGGGGGCAGAATGATCTAGAAAGCGCTGAGCTCAGACTGGAAAAGTGCGCCGGGAAAAAGAAACAGGATCTGGGCTCTGAAATGTCCCCTCGTCTATGAGTCAATCCCTTCGGCTCCCAAAACATGGCCATCAGCGCCGTGAACTGGGTGTTGACCGCCAGGAGCAGAAGGCAGTTGGGAAGGAACCGCCGGCAGCCTTGGTGGCAGGATGATGGGAAGAGAGAGAGGCTGGGGGGAGGAGAGAGAGCAAGTGCTGGTCCCTCTTCTCAAACAGGGGGAGTCACTCCTGATCCCGGCACAAGGAAAGGAAAGGATGAGGGTATTGCACAGACGCAGGCATGTGAAGCTGAGAGCGTTCTCAGAGACGGACTTTTGTTGAGTTTGTCTTCCTAAACAACAGTTTGGCACCCGATGCTTTGTCTTTGCCTTCTCGAACTCCCTCCCCAGCTGAGCAAGGACACGTCCTGGCGGGACCCCTGTCACTCACCCTGGCCTGAGAGCTTCTTAATCGACCTGGCTCCATCTGCCTGCCTCTCTGGCCCACCTGAGCGCCTCACACTGGGATCTTGTGACCATGAACTCCGCCACTGAGACCTTGACCTTGGATCAGCCATTCCCCAGCCATATCCTCTTCTGTAGCTAACTCCCTCTCTCTCTTTGCTCTGACTGGACTTGCCTACTCAGACCTCATTATCCCGACCCTCTGGAAGCTCTCCTTCCTCCCCTGCACACCCTGGATCCTATCATGATGGTTCATCTGGTCAACCCCTTCTCAGTGACCCTCCTTCCTCACTCCCTTCCACCACCTCTCATGCTCTTTAGTTTTTGCAAAGCTGTTTCTGCTGTTTAGAGGGGCCCTTCCCACTTGGTGAATTCCTCGACCCTCAAAATCCAGCCTAAATGAACACTGTGTCCTCTACAGCCACCCTGTGCTCGCCTGTTCCCCCTCCTGGTCCAGTGGAACCGCCGGCTCTCTCTCTCTCTCTCTCTCTCTCTCTCTCTCTCTCTCTCTCTCTCTCTCTTTCTTTCTCTCTCTCTCTCTCTCTTTTATCCACAGTCTCCTGTGACACCCTCCCTCTAGCCTTGTCCACCCACATTTTCACTCAAGTGTCCACTTCGCTCCCTGGTCTGAGACTCCTTCTGTGGCCAAAATAATGTCTCCATCATCTGGAATCCCCAGAATCAATGAATGATACATTTTATTCAATTAAACCGATGAAATTGCCATTTTATAGGTTATAAGTGGTCAAATAGCAATTTCATAGGGTTCAACCTATTCCCATGGAAGACACATTCTCGGGGAGCTGCCGGCACCTCACCAGCGCCGTGTGGTGAACCCCGGGGTCCCGGGGACATGGTGGTGGCCGCTTAGAGAGGCTCAGAAGGTTGATGCAGAGGTAGAGCTGGGCCGGTCTTCCGGGCACGCAGTCCTCTGCACCCCTAGGTGCCAGGTGCACAGGACTCGGGAGTGAGAAAGAAATGCCAGCGATTACCGGCCTGGCAGCTCCGGCAGGAGGCACATACATCATCCTTAAGTGGTTTTCTTTTTTTATCAGGAGCCCGGAGTTGAGGATGATATGCTCTCTCCCAGTAATAATTTAATGTTTTCCTCTCACGCCCTCACCAGCCAGTCCATTTCTAGCCCATCGCTCTCTCGCTGCAGAATGTCAATTTCGGACTTTATGGAGACAAAGCAGCGGCGACGCACCCCGCTTACACTAACCCTCCTACTACTTACAGCCACTTGTCCTCCCCTCCGTTTTATTTTACTCCTTTTTTAAAAAAAAAAAAAATCCCTTCTCTTTTAAACTCTATTCATAGTTCCTTCACATCATTGGAATCAAAAGGTTCCAGGGTCTCCAATAATAACATTTTCCAGTTTCATTAGGCCATGTCAGAAAACGGAGCGCCCATTGACACCCTTCTGCCCCGGGGTGCCCCGGGACACAATCTGGGAACCGGGGCTCCGCGAGGTTTGCGCATTTCCTTTCTGACTATGAAGGCAGGAGCGTGGGTGCGCGTGCCACGTAAGGGCATCGCCTGTATCGCGTACAGTATCTCAATGACCTCCCCGCCTGGGCAAGGTCACGCTGCTGTTTACATATTCATCGCTGTAATATGTTCTCTCTGTCACGGAGGAATCATAATGCTCCCTTTACTTAGAGGATCCTTACGCTTTCATACTCTTGAATAGTAATTGAGCTTTTATTTCCTGTCTTGCATAGTAATTGGGTTGAATTTATTTATTGTGTATGCTCTCCTGATTGGGTTCTGACTATCATCCAATTTTTTTCTCTACTCTTTTTTTTCCTCTCACCACTTTAAATTCCATCCTTCTCTGCAGCCACCCCCTCCGGTCATCACCCCCTCCAGCCCCACCCCTTCACCCCTTGGACTTGACGTCAGCTTCAGAGCGCATCAGGATGCTTCCCCGCGCACCGCCTTTAACGTGGCTTTTGTCTTTAGTGCTAAAGAGCTTGGGTGGGGAGGGTCCTGGGAAGTTTCCGCTGCACGTGTCCCCCTGCGCTGGGGGCTGCAGCGGCTGCGGAATTCATTCGCTGCAACCGGGTGGTTCGTCCGCACAAATAGTTACCTGAGAACAGGAGGTATCGGGTGATCAGAAAGATAAAGAAAAGGCCTGGCCGGTGTGGCTCAGTGGTTGAGCATCGACCTGTGACCCAGAAGGTCACCACGGTTCGATTCTGGATCAGAGCACAGGTCTCCGTTGTGGGCTCGATCCCTAGAGTGGGGCGTGCAGGAGGTAGCCAATCAATGATTCTCTCCCACCATTCATGTTTCTATCCCTCTCCCTGCCTCCCTCTGAAATCAGCAGAAACATACTTTTACAAAGAGAGAGAAAAAGAAAAAAGTAAGCGCTGTGCAAGTCATAAGAAGAAAGACGGCGAGAGTGGACTTGGCGCAGGATATGGGAGGTTGGGGGCTGGGTATTTAAGAGAATAACGAGGGGAAGAGAGGGATCCCAGAAGCCACGGCAGATGCAAACACGGGCATTAATGGACTCTCGCCACGGGAGCCACACACCTGGCCCATCCATCAGCGGAGCCCTCGCTCCCCCGCGCTGCGGTTAGCTCTGTGTGACTCTGGCATCCTCCCTGGTTCACGGCTGCAGCGATGGCAGGGACCGCGATGCCTTTGTCCTTGTGCCCAGTGAGGGGAGGAGGGCCTGGCCCACAGTTCCAGCTCCAAAAGCATCATTTAAGTTGTGTTTTTGTTTTGTTTTTTGTTAATTGGTTTGAGAAAAGCAGCAGCACAAAATGGGGAGTGGTGATTGGTTTCGGGTGTCTGGGTGTGAGCCATGGGGACAGGCCTGGGGCAGAAATGACAGGACAATGAGGCATTTGGGGAATTCACCTGGCAGCGGTGCTCAGAATGAATGAGAGGCGAGGAGAGAGGAGTCAGAAGGGAAAATGGAGTTACTGTCTCACTCTGCCTCTCATGTATCTCTCTCCCTCCCACCAGATCCCAGCTTCTAGGAAGATCTTTGACATCTCTTTTCTCTGTGAGCCGCATTTACTCCTCAGTTCATTCTGACTTACCTTCTGTTCCCACTCCCTGGCGTTGAACTGCTCAGTCCTGCTGTATTTAACATCGCGAGCATTTTATTTTCTTTGAAAGCATCTTCATTTTTTTTAGAAACTCTTCTTAAGCTCCTCTGAAACTGGTTTCAGGTTCACAGCAAATGGGAACAGAAGGAACAGAGAGTCCCCGTGTTCTCCCTGTCCTCACACATGCAGCTTTATTTTTTAATTATGTAATTAGTTAATTACATAATGATTATAATTACATGATTATAATTGTAAAAATAAAACCTAAGCAATACTTAGAATGCAAAAAGGAAAGCAAACCTTAGCCCAAGTCTCCTCTTCCAGAGATAATTACCATTAACATTTTGGTGAGCATTCTTGCAAGCATCTCTCTGGTCCGTGCCTTCGTGCACAAGCAGATGGCTGTGCGTACAGAGATTTACATAAATTGGAACATGTAATACCTCTTTCTCAGTGACTTGCATTGAGTTTCCTAGAACAGTAAGTATAAGTATCAGTAGCATCAAGCTGACATTTTTGATAAGGGCCTAGTACTCCAATGACTGCACATTCCACTATTCATCTAGCACATTCTCTGCAGCATGAATGTTCAAGTCTGTTTCTACTTTTTACTGTATAAGCCATATTGCAGCAAACAGTTGTATTTATTTATTTTTTGTCATTTGACCATTAGTAATAGACCGTCCACCCCCTCCTTCTTAACATTCTCTCTTGCCCTAACTGGTTTAGCTCAATGGAGAGAGCGTCAGCCTGTGGACTCAAGGGTCCCAAGTTCAATTCCGGTCAAGGGCATGTACCTTGGTTGCGGGCACATACCCAGTAGGGAGTGTGCAGAGGCAGCTGATCAATGTTCCTCTATCATCGATGTTTCTAACACTCTATCCCTTTACCTTCCTCTCTGTAAAAAATCAATAAAATATATATATATTTTAAAAAGTCTCTCTTATACACTGCACCTTCCCATGATCCGGCCCCCTTGTCCAGTGGCTCCAGTTCCTCCTGGTTCCTCTGCCTCTCTGAAGGCTTCTCCTCGGCCTTCTTTATGGCTCTTTCCCTGGTTTGGCCTTTAAACATTCATGTGTACCTGGCCTTTCTCCAGAGCTCCCCCTTCCCTCCCTTCTCTGTCCTCTTCCCAACCAGCCTCATTCCCTCTCACAGAGTAGCAGCCACGTCCAGAGGGACAACCACAAATCCAGGACCTCTGTCCCTGGCTTCTTTCCTGACTCTGAGGCAGATCTCTGCTCGCTGCTGGGCGCAGACGCCTCGGGTAACTCAGCGCATCCAGCAGCCCCACTCCATTCTCATATCCTCTGCCATTTAGATGTTCCATCCAGAATCTTGGAGGTCGTTTCTCATTTTTCCCTCTTTCTCTTCACCCTGCATCCAATTTCTCTTTACGTCTGTGAAGTCTGCTTCCTAAAAATTTCATGAAGCGCCTTACCCTGTCCCTCAGGAAGCTACTGGAGGCTGCACTGCACCAAAACAAGGCAGCGAACCGAATAGAGGAAGCTGTGGAAACTAGGGAACGGGCCCCCAAGATGGGCGTGAGGAGAAGGGGACCCTGGAGTGAAGGGAATAAGAAATTCCAGGGCAAAACTAGGGAAGAGTCCCTCCCAGGGGGGCAGGATGGCGAGGGCCCTGCCCGATGCCCCCCGAAAGAAAGCAACACTGCTGAGCATGCGACGTGCTGGAGCACACGGTAGATGTCATTAGAGCTTGGCAAAGGTTTGGGGATGAATTAGTGGCTGTTTCAGAGAAAAAAAGCCTGCGTGTGTGTGTGTATGAAATCATTCAAACCTGCATGGCTCCACTCTGAATAATAATCCCATCATCAGAATAATGTCAACACTGAATATTGATTTGTTCGAAAATATGGATATAGCTATACCAGAAAGACGGGATAAAGGAAAGTGTTTTGTGTGTATGCCAGGGGAGATGGAGACTGAAAGAGCCTGTTTCATATCTTTCATTTTAGAATATGAATAAATTACATCAACAATTGGAAAAAAAATCAAGGGACAGGAGGAGAAAGGGACAGAAAACTCCTGTTTGTCATAAGCCCAGGAGTGCTCTTTGCTTTCCTAAGCTGGTTATATGCATTTCTCTGATTTAGAAAAAGAAAAAAGTTTTAAAGCATCCAAATATTCACCAATAAATAGTTAAATATGTTCAACTCATTGAGTAGAATATATGCCACTTAAAAAAAATAGATCTATACGAAAATGCCAAAGTGTCCAAAATACATTAAAAATGAAAAAAGCTAGTCACAAATAGGTGTGGTATTACCTGATTTTTACCCCATCCCAATACAGTGGTACCTCGAGATACCAGTTTAATTCGTTCCGTAACCTTGAGGCGTGGGAAACTGTGAGATGCTCAAGTCTCGGTAAACTGGTGGGTCTTGTGTAGCCAACCGATCCGATCCGCACTATTACTCCTATCTCAAATGTTGCTCGTATTTCAAAGCAAAAATCGATCGCTCCACGGCTTGTATCTCAAAAATCTTGTATGTTAGGGCACTCATATCTCGAGGTACCACTGTATTAATAAGCCATTTCCACAGCGAAACACATGAAGGAATAGTAATCCAATCCTGAATGATTTGGGGGATAAACTAACTCTTGTCATATTGTGTGTGAAAGTAATATTTGAATTCTGTATAAGGAATACGTTTTGTTTTGTTTTTTCATTCTGGTTACAAAACTACAGCCAAACTGATATTTCTCATGTGCACCGTGTCCTCTTCCTTCCGAGCCCCTCTGCCCCAAAAGCCCTTAAGTGGCTTATCGGCAGCCCCAGAACAAAGCCAAGCTCATTAGGTGGCATGAAGGCTTTCTAGGGAGGCCGCTGCAGGGGTGTCTGGCCTCAGCCACTTGCTGTCTTGCACTGTTGGGACTGGATGCACGTCATTCTCGGGAGACCTGCTTCTGCCCTGCTGACCCGCTCCCCGTCCCCTCAGCCTCCGGCACAGCCCAGGCAGCCCCTGCTTCCGAAGCCTCCCCGAACCCTGAGCTGGCTGGAGTTACCTCCATGCCCGCAAGCAGCTTATGCGCGACTCGCCATAGGGCGTCACCACATGGTACAGAAACGACTTCCTTTCGCTCAGCTATGAACTCCAAAAGGACAGAGAGGCCAGGACTTACTCATGTCTACAGCCTCGGCATAGTATGCGGCATCTGATAAGCATTCAGTACGTGTTGAAGTTAATTGAATAATTTAGGCACAGGTTGATGAGAATCTGTTGTATGTCCACTTGGATTAAGCATCACTATCCATCTCTACTTTAAGGGCAGAACACTCTGAAAAGCATCTATGCACTGGCATTCTGGGGTGTGGGAGAATGGAAAGGGAGCAGGTACCCCTGTCTGTATGCCCACATTTGTGCGAACAGAGCGGCAGTCACATGCCGACTGGCAGACAGGGTGTGGTCAGGCCACCCGTAATGGCGAGGACAATAATCCCAGTTTGTTACAAGTCACTTTCCCCAGCCTGAGACCCTCTTCTCATGGCATCTCTGCCACACAGACATGGCATGTTCCAGAAGGCTCACCTGCCCTCTGAGCGGATTCCTAACTGTCAGGAAGGCACTCAGCGGCAGGAGGGCACAGCGCAGGTCGGCCTAACTTCTCTTGATGGCTGTGGGGGCAGAGCCAATGGCCTTCCTTCGGTTCAGGCAGATTTTATCTGTCCCACAGTTCTCTGACCCTCACAGCTCTATGGGGTCACAGTCATGGTAATGATCCAACCTCACGCCTGCCCGGACAGACCACAACCTGTGTCCCCCTACGCCATGTGGAGCCTTTGGGGGGTCTGCCGTGCCCACACGTCTTCCCTCTCGCTCTCCCCTGCAGCGCCTCCAACACTCCAGCTCCCGCCAGACTCAGCCCTTGCCAGGCAGACAGGCCCCAGCGTCCACGTCATGTGGACCCTTTTCCATGTCACCTGGTTCCTTGGCTGCCATGTCTTTGGGGTCTTAGTAAAGTCAATCATGTGGCCAAATCCGGTTTGGCTCAGTGGATAGAGCACTGGCCTGCGGACTGAAAGGTCCCAGGTTCGATTCCGGTCAGGGGCATGTATCTTGGTTGCGGACACATCCCCAGTGGGAGGTGTGTAGGAAGCAGCTGATGGATGTTTCTCTCTCATCGATGTTTCTAGCTCTCTGTCCTTCTCCCTTCCTCTCTTAAAAAGTCAATAAAACATATTTTTTTAAAAACAGTCATGTTATTTTCCCTGTTCCTCCTCCTCCCCACCCACAAACGGCCCTGGGTCCTCCTTACCTTGAGGTGAAGTTGCTCCCCCACGGATCTATGTTCCAAACAGCCAGAATCCAACCACTTCTCTCCACCCTGAGTGACTGTCACCCAGTGCAAGCCATCCTTCTCTCTCGCCAGGTCACTCTCTGGCCTCCTGTCCCAGGTCGCCCCTCCCTTTCCCTCCCTGTGAGTCTCAACACAGCAGCCGGTGTTGCTATTAAAATCTAAGCCAGGTCACCGTGCTCTTTGTTCAGAACCTTCCGTGCCTCCGATCCCGGTGTAAAAGCCCAGTTCCTCTCCAGGGATCTCACCAACCTCATCTCCTGCGGTTCTCTCCCTGCCTCATTCTCCTGCAGCTACGTGGAGCCTGCCTCCTTTGTTATCCAGCTACCGGTAGAATTGTCTCCTAGGATTTAGTCATTCCAGAGAGACGGTTATTTTATATTGGGGAATATTTTTATTTTATGTCTTCTTGGTCGAAAGATTCCTGGAGGTGGTAGGCTAGGTAAAATAGGAAAGAAAGGGAATCAAAAATTGCCTAGCCCTAGCTGGTTTGGCTCAGTAAATAAAGTGTCAGCCTGAGGACTGAAGGGTCCAGGGTTTGATTCTGATCAAAGGTGAGATTCCCACCCCTGTCTGGGCTCCTGCTCAGGGCTTGTGTAGGAGGCAACCAATCGATGTGGGAGGCAAACATCTCTGACATGATGTTTCTCTCTGTGTGTCTCTCCCCCTCCCTTCCACTCTCTCTAAAAATTAATGGGAAACTATCCTCAGGTGAGGATTAGCAAAAAAATTTTAAGTTGCCTAAAGTTGCTGGCTTACCTTTAACATCTTACTTGGAGACTGTACAGAGCTTCAAGATTGAAATTTCCTCTGAAGGTTGATAAATAGGCTTTTATGTGTACTTACTTTTTAAAAAACATCTAGCATTCTTTTAAAAATAAAATATTAAGGAAAGAAAAGGGTACTTTATATCATTGGGAAAAGCAGACTACGATACAACACTCAGGAACATCTTTTAAAACTGATGTGCAGTAAATATTTATACAATGCAATTAAAAGGAAAACATAATGCAGTTTAAGCATTAGGACTAAAAGGTGTTAGCACTCCTTAGCAAAGCATCATGGTGTACTCTGTTTTCGGAACGAGGGTTTGAAACCAATGGACAAATATGCACTCAAAGAGATTTGGTAGTCGAGCAGATTGGGAATGAATTCTGAATTATTTCAGTTCTGGGTCATCCCTTCCAGGGTTTTAATGAAGTTAAGTAGTAATTTTCATTGCATGACTAGAGGGTTATTTTCTAAGTATACCTTTGCTGCCATAGTAGTTAATTAGGCTGAAAAAGAAGGAGTTGACTAAGGATTATTGAGAAATGAGCAATCAAACATAATAGATACTAAGAATTTGGGGGCACCATATCTGTATATCTTTAATATATTTTTAATGGAGAATCTTTATTATCATCAGTCATTCATGCTTAGTCCAGATCTCTACCGCTATGGTGTTTATTGGCAATGCCAGCACTGTGGAGGCTGCAGAATGGTACAGGCCAGTCAAGATGTGTGTCTAACAAGGCGGGGGCACAGGAAGGGCCAGGACAAATTCCAATGATCAGAGCAAAGGCAGGAGTAAGAGATATCTGATTAATGCATTTGACAGCTGGGCAATGGATCTGGAATCACTGCAGGTGCCCTTTCTCTGCAGTCCCCCGGTGTCTTGGAGTAAACCCCAAACCTGCCTGATGGATGTCATCACAATTATTGACTTACCTGTCCGCTGCCTCTAAAGGCTATCAGCTCCTTAAGAATTGTTCCCTTCACTTTATTCCACCTTGTGATTCTAGACCCTGACACAGTGTCTGGTATGTAGTAGGCGTTAAATAATTGCTTCTTAAATGTCTAGTTAAAAGATTGAATGAATGATATGTAGCTTTCTTCCAAAACTGCATCCTTAGGTCCTGATTTTTACTGTGGGCATCAGACCCATATTTCCAGCTGGGTGTTGGGATGGTGCAACCTGTCTGCCCCCGTGGTATTTCACACGACAAATTCAAAATCAAATCCGCCACCTTTCCTACCCCAACCATGTAAACCTGTTCTTTCGCCCTCACCCTACCCCCATCTTCATCTCCTCTCCTTACGTGAGTCTTAGAGATTCAAGTAGGTGGAGTTTAGAAGAGATAACAGGTACTCATGAGAGAAATGTATCTTTCTATCTAGCCTTCAAACTAAACATACTGACAATACGAGAATGAAGGAGACTTCAAAGATCATCTCAGTCATTGCTAAGAAAATGTGTGGGATTTTCTCTGGCTTTCCTTCCTTTAGGGACTTGTCCTGTCCGAGCCCAGGAGGTTCTGTTGGAGCTGCCAATCAGGGCTTCGCGACTCTGGATCAGGCCGGCCAATCCGTCTCACTCCCCGGTCACGGCCTATGCAGCAAAGATGCACAGGCCGGCAGTGGCAGCAGAGTCTCTCAACCACCCGAGCATTTCTCTGAAACCCCTAGAGCTGGCCTGAGCGCTGCTCTTCCCACCTGAGGGGACCTGCTTCCCTTGAGCCTGGGAGCCCCACTGCGTCCTGTTTCCTTACATCAGTCTGTTTTTGTAACCTAGGTTCAAAGAACACCGATGCCAAGGAAAACTGAAGCTTACCCAAACATGTACACTGATCATGTAAATTGTTTTCAAATCTTTCTGATAGGTGTGGAAGTTTTATAAAGAAACTCAACTAGCCGAAACCGGTTTGGCTCAGTGGATAGAGCGTCAGCCTGCGGACTGAAGGGTCCCAGGTTCGATTCTGTCAAGGGCATGTATCTTGGTTGTGGGCATATCCCCAGTGGGAAGTGTCTAGGAGGTGGCTGATTGATGTCTCTCTCTCATGGATGTTTCTGACTCTATCCTTCTCCCTCCCTCTCTGTGAAAAATCAATAAAATATATATTTTTTAAAAGAAGAAACAACTAGAGATTATAAAAGGAAATAATAGTTTCACAAAAAGTGGAGAATTCAAGGAAAGAAAATCATATCTCTCTCACACACACACACTCTGAAAGAGAAAACATATGGAAAACATTGTGAATATCAAAGAGTTTTGGGGAGTTCTGACTTTTAAAAGACATGTATGAAATGAAAGAAGGGCTCGGAATCAAGGGCAAATGCAAAGGGTCCTGCATGAAGAGATTTTTTTCAAAGCTCAGATCAAGGTGGAGCTTGTGGGAAATGCTGAGGTCTGTAGTTGTGCTTAGAAGGGGAAGGGGTAAAAAGAACATTTACTGGGCACTCACTGTGTGTTGGCCTCGATTGTAGGTATTTGACACAGATGGTTTGTTTGTTATTAGAAAAAGAAGGGGGGTTGGGGATTCAAATGGTCAGGTCCTGTTTGAGGAAACCAGTATGACTCTAACGGGGACTCCTCTAAATTAGCACTGCAGTGTCTTATCTATATCCTGACACTTACGGGCTGAATAAATGAATGTAAATGGCAGCCACTTACCATGTCTAAATATTTAAAACCTATTAAGTTATAAATATTTAGAAGTGAAGTTTTGCTCATGCCCAGCCCGCTTCCACCCAGTGCCCCACTGCCATCCTCGGGGATGGCCCCTGAAATCCAGAGGCTGAGAGTCATCCTGGGCCAGGCCCCAGGACAGGCACTAGGATGTGGGCGGGCCGGGCCACCCAGTCCCCATCTCCACAGTGAGCCAGCCAGCTAGTTCCCTGGCACCCTGGCCTGGCTTTGCCAGCTGAGACAAGCTCCGTGCTTCCCAAATGTGCTCCCCCAAACAGAGCTGCCAGCTGGGACACCCCGTTGCCTAGACAGCCTCTTTGGGGGAGTTGAGGGCATTTGGACTGGCCACCATTGCACAGAGCAGCCCGGATCTTCTTCTGGTTCCAGGCAGAGGCTGTGTTTTCCTTCAAGCCAACACCTCATCTCATCTCCGCTGCCCCATCGTGACCTTAGCCCAGCACTCCCCCCACCTCGGGTCAGACCTGGTGTCCAGGTCTGCGTGTGTAACCTCTTTCCCAAATTCCCATTTGACCAATTGGTACTGACCTTTCCAAAACAGTTCTCAGGAGACACGCAGGAAACACAGAAGCATTGCTAAGTTCATGTGTGTGACGTGTGGGCCCCTGGTCAGGTGTCATGGCGAGAATGGTTGCATCTATAAGCCTCTTAGTCAGTCTGCAAAACTGGACATGCCATCCACATGTAACCTGACCGGTGTTCTGTGATCCTGTGCCTTCTAGCTGTGCGGTCCCAGATGGCTAGCTTTTCTGGCCGTCCCATCACAGTGTTGGCGCGCATTAAGCTAAGAATTAATTGGAACGCTTAGGTCTCTTTCCCAGGGGCGCCCCCCAAGGCAGTTCTCTCCCGCTCTGGCATTGATGTTTTCGAGTCCGGGCAGAATTTTACATGGGCTGCTGTTGCACTTCACCATGTTAGCTCTGAACTTGCTCCATGTCGCTTGCAGTGTTCACTGTCACTCCTGTATGTCTATTAGGGGGGGAAACGGTACGATCCTCTCCTTGTCCTCTCCCTGGCATTGGATCAAAGGGGTACGTAGGGTGAGTAGCAGATATGGATCAAAGGGATACGTAGGGTGAGTAGCAGATATAGAATCAATGGGGGCAGCTGAGAAACAGAGGGTTTCTACCCCTGGAAGTGTTGTTTCTAACCTTAGTTTTCTGACCACGGAAAGAACTTCTCAGGAAGAGCTGAGAAGTTTGCAACCAGAACCTAAATGGTCCTGAGGGAGGAGCTGCAGAAAGAATGTGTGGATGTGTAGACTTCTGAGGATGCTTCTGCTTCTACGATTTCATGACCAAGTGATTCCAAGTCCAGAGTTACAGGGGGTAACCCTCCTGCACCCCCAAACTCAGGTGATGACGCCTCTCTAAGACTGTCCTGCCCCACTCCGTCCCACTTACAGTTCTTAGCACATCCCACGTGGGGTTAGAGTTGCTGGCATAAGGCTCTCATCTGGCCATTGAAGAGCTATGTTTTGTTTATCTTCATCTCTCCCGTACCTCGCAGGTATGGAATTGCAGGTAGGAAAGGGGAAAGCTTGGCTGGAGTTGGGAACCCAGGAGGCAGAGTTAGAGTCCCAGCAGCCAGGGGAAACTTGAGCTTGGTCTGCCCTAACTGGGCACCCGAGGAAGGCGGGCTATGCCATCTGTCCGCTCCTCAGACACCAGCTCGGTGTTTAACACGCGGCAGGCATTCAGCGAGCGTTGGTGGGATGACGGAGAGTTGACCTTCCTCCCAGAAGGAATTCACTTTCACCTGCGTTCTGTGAGGGGAGAGAAGGGAGGTTGGGGTGATTCTACACCGAAGAGTGGCCTCTGACACCGTGTGAAAGCTCAACACAGACACCAAGGCCAGAATTGTCCGCCTGGCCCTCGGAGCTCTTCCCCCATCCTGCCTTACGACTCCCCAACTCAGAGTGACCCTCAGATTGGAGAGCCCCTCGTTTCTAAGATCTTCCTCCGACTACCTTTGAGGTCAGACCGCCTATTTCTAGATCAGGCTTTACCAGATTTGGCGAATGAAGACGCAGGCCTCCCCTGAATTTGAATTTCAGATCCACTGTGATTAAATTCTTTCCTTTTCGGGTAAGTGTACGCCATGCAACATGTAGGACACACTTGTGCTAAGAAAATACCCGTCGCTTGCGAAATTCAAATTGAACTGCGTGTCCTTGTTCCATCTGGCGATTCTGCACGGGAGGCTCGCTCTGGATTTGCTTTCCATGCAAATTGCCTTTTCCCAAAGTGTCCCGGCACCGAAGCCTCCTCCTCTTGCAGGCAGGCCATTCCGTCCAGGCTGGGGATGATGGTTGCGGAAAGAAGGTCAAAAGTCACAGCCTCATTCGTTAGCAGTCACACACCGTTAGATGAAACTTCTCATCCAATTTAGCCCTCTCTGTCAGGTGAGAGAGAGGTAGCAGAAAGAAATCGAGTTCCTTTCTTCAGTTTGCACAGCAAGATTCTGCATTTGGAGGCTTGCTGGATGATATTGTCTCTGTGTGTGTGTGTGTGTGTGTGTGTGTGTGTGTGTGTGTGTGGACATTTTTCTCTAATGCAGCCCTTTATCTCTTCTGAGCCTTAAAAATCCCTCGGAATCCCCCTGGGGGGATGCAGGAATGAATGGGGGAAGGGAGGAGCCGTGGAGGTGAAAAGGAGAGTGTCTATTACCCTTGAACTTTGCACTTTATGTGACCTCAGACCTCTGCTTCTGGTAGCACCCACCCTGGCATCAAGATGTTCCTTCAGGCAGCCCCTGAGGCCAGAGTGCCACAGAAGCGTCTTTCTCTCTGTCTGTCTGTGTCTGTCTTGTTCTTGGCCTTAACGTCAAAAGGAGGGAAGGAGAAATAACAAACCCCTTGGTTGATGCTCCCCACCCGCCCACCCCCGAGTCCCTTAAACACTCTGAGTCAAACTCACAAATGGCTTCATTTTTTAAAGTTGTTTTTCTGCTCAAGGGATGGGTGTTTGATGCCTCAGCCCTGCAGCTCCCTCTCTCCAAACCCCAGCCAGGATTCAGATCCTCTCTCAGCAGAACCATCTGGTCTCTAAAGCCTCGGTGCGCCTTAAAATACACAAAACTCAAGACCGGCCTTCCCGTCTCGGCTCCGAATGCGTCCTCGCTGGGCTGGTTCCTCGGAGAGGATGATTCATGAGACACTGCTTAGCACTTGGAAGCGGGTCTGCGGTCGCTCCCATTTTATCCTGCGCCGGGCTCGTCCTCCCGAAACACACAGTTCCGGAAACAGGTGAGGGCCGCTAGCTGTAACGCCGAGCAGAAGCCGTTCCGTTCTGTAGCAAAGACTCCACATGTAAGCGGCTTCCTCCTGCAGCAGCCACGGCCCGGGCCACGGGCTGTGGGGTAAACCGGAGCCGTGGCAGGAAGAGAAAGCAGCGTTTGGAAGCCCAGGCTGCATCTTCCCATTTCTGCCAGGAGGGCCGCGGCGGTCAGCGGTGCCCGGCTTCTGGGGAGAGCCCCTCACCGAGCAGAGACATTGGGGGGGCAGGGCCCTGCCAGCGTCCGTGTCTCAGAGCTAACTAACCAGTCGAAACTGTCTCAGATCGTATTCTATTTTGGAAATGCTGGCAGATGAACAATGTTTAATGTTAATGAGGAAAATAATTAAGACATCCTTCAAAGAGAAGAACCTGGAGCCTTTGGTGCAAACAATTTTAGGTTTCTGAAAGTTCTGAGGAGCCCAGTTGGTGTGGCTTAGCCGTTGAGCTTTGACCCCAGAACCAAGAGGCCACCAGTTCGAATCCCGGTCAGGGCACATGCCCTGGTTGCAGGCTAAATCCCATGCGGGAGGCGCGCAAGAGGCAGCCTATCGATGATGTTCCTCTCTCATCAATGTTTCTATCTCTCTACCCCTCTCCCTAAAAATCAATAAAGACGTTTTTTTAAAATATATTTTATTGATTTTTCACAGAGAGGCAGGGAGAGGGATAGAAAGTTAGAAACATCGATGAGAGAGAAACATCGCTCAGCAGCCTCCTGCACACCTCCTACTGGGGATGTGCCCGCAACCAAGGTACATGCCCTTGACTAGAATCCAACCCGGGACCCTTCAGTCCGCAAGCTGATGTTCTATCCACTGAGCCAAACCGGTTTCAGCAATAAAGACATATTTTTAAAAAATTAAAGTTCTGATTGGGAACAAGATCGCAGGCGAAGAGCGAGCGTGGAAGCAGGGTCTGGCTGGATGAGGAGTCTCTGGGCAGCGGCCTGCGGGGCCCCGAAGTGGAGGGAACTGCAGGACAAGCTGCAGGTCTCCCTTCCGCTGACCTGAGGGCAAAGGGAGCTGCTGAGGCTGTCAGGGAAGGAGCTCCCAATGGCTCGCCTGGTGACGGCCTGGCAGAGGGACGACCAGGGACACCTAGAAATACACACATCTGCTCACACCTGGGCGGCGATGCCCCGCCGGTCCCGTGTCCGCCCACAGGTCAGCCGGCTGGAGGGAGCCCCGGGGGAGAAGGCGCAGCTCCGTGTCTGAAAGGCAGTGGCCATGGGCTACACGTGCCGGTGCTTGCGCCGGGGTTTGCAGAGCGAGACCGGCTGGGGTGCTGTGCTGCGTGCGCCCCGAAGGCAGGCGGCGGGGCCGGGGTTCCTCCCAGAGAGGAGGGCGCTGCAGCACCCGCAAGCCTTCGTGTCCACACGGCGTGGCTCGGGCCTATTTGTTATTTTTCTTTTTATTTTCGGTGGTTATGCTGAGCGCCCAGGGAGTTAAAAGCCCAGGCAGCACAAACCCCCTCTAGGTTAGATGGCTTAGTGTGCAAATTGCGGTGCGACGGCTCCAGCGGACCCGAGTCTTGCGCTGCGGTCGGTGGGGTCTCGCCCCGCTCCGCCTCTGGAGCTCCGAAAGGCGGGCTCCCAGCCAGCGGGAAGGCCGGCCCGCGGGCTCCGCGGCTGCGGGCGGGGGTCCGGGCTTAGGCAGGCCCACGTCTGTGGCCTGCGCTGTGTGTGTGCGCGTGTGTGCATGTATGTGTGTGTCTCTGTGTGTGTGTGTGTCTGTCTCTGTGTATATGTGTGTGTCTGTGTGTATGTATGTGTGCATGTGTGTGTCTCTGTGTGAGTGTGTCTGAACCTGTGTGTGCATGTGTGTGTATCTGTGTTTGTGTGTCTGCATGTGTTTGTGTGTGTCCGTGTGAGTGTGTGCGTGCATCTGTGTGTGTCTGTGTGAGTGTGTGTCTGTGTGTGTGTGTCCATGTGTGTGTGTGTGTGTGTGTGGTGTGTGTGTGTGTGGTGTGTGCCTGTGTGTGTCTGTGTGTGTTGTGTGTATGGTGTGTGTGTCTGTGTGTGTCTGTGTGTGTGAGTGTCTGTGTCTGAGTGTGTGTGTTTGTGTGTGTGTATGAGGTGTGTGTGTATGTGTCTGTGTGTGTGTGTGTATGTGTGTGTGAGTGAGTGTGTGGTGTGTGTCTGTGTGTGTGTGTATGTGTGTGTGAGT
>PVJN01025908.1:10082-29656 GCA_004026805.1 Lasiurus borealis | reverse complement strand
GGCAGAGGGGGGCAATTAGAGGTGATTAGGCAGACAGGCAGATGAGTAGTTCGGAGCTAGAAGTCACAGATTGTGAGAGGGATGTCCCAGATTAGAGAGGGTACAGGCTGGGCTGAGGGAACACCCCCTAACCCCCATGCACGAACTTTGTGCACCAGGTCTCTAGTCTGTGATTAAACCCTAAGCCCTAGTACCTAAGTGACCAGATTTGGAGACAGGTCCTTGAAAGAGGTGATTAAGATAAAATGATCAAGGCCTTAATCTGACCTGACTGGTGTCCTTATAAGAAGAGGAACGTGAATACATAGGAGACGCCAGAAAAGTGAGCACTGAGGGATGAGCATGTGAAGAAGCAGCAAAGTGACAGCTGTCTGCAAGTCAGGGAGAGGCCTCAGCAGAAATCAGGCCGGCTGACACCTTGGCCTTGGACTTCCATATCCAACTTGAGACATAAATTTCCGTTGCTTAAACAGTGTTGTGTTTTGAATGACAACCCTAGGAAACGAATACAGTCCTGTATTAGTTTACTTACTACTATAACAACAAATTAACACAAACTTAGTGGCGTAAGAGACCACAAACTTGTTTCCTTATAACTAGTATTTCTACGGCTTAGATGTCCAAACTGGATCTGCCTGGGCTAAAGTCAAGTATTGACAGGGCTGCACTACCTTACGGATGCTCTAGGGGGAAACCTGTCCTTGCCTTTTCCGGCTCCTAGCAGGCACGGCAGTTTGTTAGAAGCCTTCTTCCTTCACTGCCAAGGCCAACAGCCTTAAGTTTATCTGGCCATTCTTTGAGCACCACGTCACTTTTTCTGACTCCCTTCTGCTTTCCTCTGCTACGTTAAAGGATCCTGATGATAACATTGGACCCACTCAGATACTCCAGAATATTCTCCCTATTTTAATTGCAGGAGATTAGCAGCCTTAATTTCATGAGCAACTTTAATTCTTCTTTGCCCTGTAACATAACAATTGTTCTTGGAATTAGGATGTAGATATCTTCCTGGGTCAGGGCATTATTCTGCTTACCATAGGTCCTAGCACTTTTGGGATGCTCAAGGGTCCCCTAGCTGAAAAAGTAGTGGAATTAAAATATATATATATATATTACAGTTCTGGAACTGGGTAAGTTATTGAAATCATCATCATAATGAGAGGGAGGTTTCTGCCTGCCAGACCCAGAAATGTTCCGCTTTATTAGGTCAAGTAGCTCCTTAAGAGGCCACCTAACATTTTCAGACAATAAATATCCATTTTATTTCTAGGCAACTAACATGAAGAACGAACTATCCTTCCTTTCACAAGTCTCCTGCTGGCTGCCCATTGGCCAGTCCTAAGTAGAAGCCAGAGGTGAAGGGAGGCATTTATCTCAGTGCAAAAAGGTTAGCCTGGTGGGTAAAAGAGAAGGGTGAAAAGAGGTAAAAGTAGTAAACAATAAAATGCCAAGCCTACCACCTGTCACCATTTAACCCATTATCAAGTCCCATTAAATTTTCCTTTTAATATTTACCCACTTCTCCCCATT
Organism: Lasiurus borealis; assembly: GCA_004026805.1. Taxonomy (NCBI): domain Eukaryota; kingdom Metazoa; phylum Chordata; class Mammalia; order Chiroptera; family Vespertilionidae; genus Lasiurus; species Lasiurus borealis. The sequence goes on along the minus strand of PVJN01025908.1, from coordinate 28,126 downwards.
ACACCACCCAAGTCAGTCAGCTTCCCTAACTTTCTCACTAGTCTACTGGCCCTTCATCCAACCTCTGATTTATTCTCCACATTGAATTGCATTGCAAACGAGTCAGCTTTTTCTTTAATCCCACTTCAAAATCATGAAAGTCTTGTCGCTACTCTTAAGATCAAGAAAAACTTCTCCATCCATTAGCCTCCTAGTAACTCTCAGCTTTATGTGGAATCTTGCTTGTCATTTTCTGGGTTTTTGTTTTGTTTTGTTTTGTCTTGTTTTGTTCTGTTTTGTTTTGTTTTTCTCAGCCACATTGGCCTTCCTTTGATATCTGATGCTCTTCATGCTCTCGTCTTCTTCAGGCATCTGGATACACTGCTTCTTCCATCCAGAATTTTCTCTTCCTGTGCAGCAATTCAACTTCCAGTTCTTCTTTGGAGAAGTGTCCCTTTCTGAGTTCCCAGGCTAAGTAAGTGTGCAGTATGGCTTTTTGCCTCACTATACCTCACTGCTATTCTGTTTTTACCATTTTTTTTTTCTGTATCCTTGAGGAGATGCTAGTAACTACACTGCTCAGAATCACCTTCACCATATGGTTCCTGGTTAGAGTTCATCAGTGAGTTCACTCAAGAAATGTGGAAGGCAAGAGAGAAAGAACCCTTTATTCTCTGAAAGCCATAGCAGGCAGATCGAACACAAAAGACTGATCTGAAAATGATCAGTAGTAGCTTCTGAAGATTTTAAGAGAGAAAACAGAGAAGTATAGATAAATAATTATGTATATTCATGAAAGCTAAATATCCACGCGGCATAGAAGCGGAAAGGACACTCTAGAACACAGACTTAGTTCATGCTCTGTCATTGGCCAGGTGACCCTAGATAATTTGTTGAGGAATCTTTAAGTTCTCTCATTTTAAAATGAAGAGGTTTTGCTGTAAGAAGAAAAGGGCAGGGAGTGTATAAAATCATTTATAAAGTAAATGATATCCACTTAGCTACAATTCCCTTGGCTATACTACAGAGCTCCTATGACATCCCATAATGATTCCAGGAAACTTCTGGGTAGGAATTTGCTTAATGAAGTTGGCTCAGACTTAAATTAAGTGACACTTCTATCACTTTTAAGCTTATTTAAACTACATGGGTCTGTCACTTTAATTCTGAAGCTGCACTTCCCCATATCAATGGGCATTCATGTTTTTAAAAATATCTCTTAGAAATGAGTTCACATTCAATTTTTCCCTTAACTGGTATTTTTCTGTCTTTTTATTAAGATGAATCACATGGAAAGGGTACATTGCTAATTTGCTTTGGGGAGTCAGCTGAGCTTGCAAGGAAATTAGTCACTAGTATTTTGTGCATACTCTTCCCCATGTACTTCTCCAACTGTCCAAGGAGGGTGACTTTTAGGGCCCGGGATACACTTTCCTGCCATTTGACAAACGTTGTAATTTTGTGTTGAAAGCTGGAAGTGAGGGGGGCTGGGCAGGTGGCAGCAGCAGATCCAGTGGAGTGGTCAGGGCTGTAGGAGCGGGTGCAGGAGAGGTGTATGCGTTTATATCTGGAGTCACTATTCTCTTCTATTTATCAACATATCTACTTTTATGCCAATACCATGCTATTATGATTACTATAGATAGCCTTGTGATATAGTTTGATATCAGATAGAAGGGTAACTTCAACCTGGTTCTTCTTTCTCAAGATGGCTGAGGCTGTTGGGATCTTTATGTAAAATATACAATTTTGGAATATTTGTTCTAGTTCTGTGAAATGCACCATTGGTATTTTGTTAAGAATTGGGTTGAATCTGTAGATTGCTTTAGGTAGTATTGAAACTTTAATGATGTTAATTCTTCATATCCATGAACACAGTGTATATGCTTTCATTTAGTTCATCTTTTTCAATTTCTTTCTTTAGTATTATATATTAGTAATTTCTGAGTGTAAGTCTTTTACGACCTTGGTTAAATTTATTCCTTATTTTTGATGCAACTATAAATGAGATTGTTTTCTTAGTTTCTTTTTCTGATGGTTCATTATTGGTATATAAAAATGCCATCAATTTCTGAACATTAATTTTGTATCCTGCTACTTTACTAAATTTATTTATCAGTTCCAGTAGGTTATTTATTTATGTATTTATTTATTTTTGATTTTTAGAGAGAAGAAGGAAAGGAAGAGAGAGAGAGAAATGTCAGTGATGAGAGGATCATTGATCGGCTGTTTCCTGCATGCCCCACACTGGGAATCGAGCCTGCAACTTGGGCATACACTCTGACGAGGAATCGAACTCTGATGTCCTGTTTCTTTGGTTGACACTCAACTGCTGAGCCATGCCAGCTGGGCTCAAGTAGGTTTTTAGTGGGATCTCTAGGATTTTATGTACAATACAATGTAATCTTTAAATACTGACAAATTTCCTTTCTAATTTGGATGCCTTTCATTTGTTTTTATTGACTGATAGCTATGGCTAGAACTTCCAGTACTCTATTGAATAGGAGTGGTAAAAGTGGATGTTCCTGTCTTATTCCTGATCTTAAGGAAAATGTTTTTAGTGTTTGCCCATTGAGTATGATTTGTCATATATGGTCTTTATTATGTTGTGATATATTCCCTCTATTCCTACTTCATGGAAAGTTTTTATTATAAATGAGTATACACCATGCACAAGAATAAATTCAAAATGGGTTAAAAACAAACTTAAAACTCAAAATCATAAAAATACTAAAAGAAAACAAACAGTAAAAATCTTGGGCATTTCTCATAGCAGTATTTTTTCCTGAGTTACCTGCTCATACAAGGAAAATAAAATAAAAAATAAACAAATGGAACTGTATCAAACTAAAATGCTTTTGCACCGCAAAGGAAACCATCAACAAAATGAAAAGAAAATCCACTCAATGGGAAAACACATTTGCCAATGATATATATGTAAGAGGTAAATATTAAAAATTTATAAATAACCCGAACAACACCCCCCCAAAAAAAGACAACCCAAACAATCCAATTTAAAAAAATGGGCAAAGGACCTCAATAGACACTTCTCAAAAAAAAAAAAGAACATACAAATGGCCAATAGACATATGATACGATGCTCAATATTACTAATAGAGAAATACAAATTAAAATCACAATGATATATCACTGCACACCGATCATCAGAATGGCTGTCATCAATAAATATACAAGTAACAAATGCTGGTGAGGATGTGGAGAAAGGGAACCCTGGTATATTGTTGGTGGAATCCAAATTGGTGCAGCCACTGTGGAAAACAGTATGGACTTCCTTAAAAAAATTCAAAATGGAATTGCTTTATGATTCAACAATCCCACTTCTAGAAATGTATGCATTGAAGCCTGAAACTGATTGAAAGAATATATACATGCCTAGGTTCATTGCAGTCCTGTTTGAAATAGCCAAGATTTGGAAGCAGCCCAAGTGCTCATAATAGATGACTGGATTAAAAAAAAAACAACTCTTTTGTACTTTTATACAATGTAATACTACTCAACTGTAAAAGAAAAAAAAATCTTACATTTTTTGATAGCATGGATAGACCTAGAGGATATTATGCTAAGTGAAATAAGCCAGGCAGAGGAACAAATACTATCTGAGCAAAATAGAAACAAATGAAATAGAAACAAACTCATAAATATAGAGAACAGATTGACAGCTGTCAGAGGGGAAGAGGGCTGTGGGACTGGGTAAAACAAGTGAAGGAACTAAGCAATAAAAACCCACAAAAATCTCATAGACATAGTCTGAGGATTACCAAAGGGATAGAAGCATAGGGCAGGGAGAAGAGGGTAAATAGACAGATGATGTATTATAGAATTGAATACTTGACATCTATATAATTTTATTCAATGTACCCTAATAAATTCAATTTTTAAAAATGGTTACTTTTCTGCTCCCTGTACCAGTGATTTTTTTGTTTGTTTGTTTGTTGTTTGGCTCTTCGCTGTAAAGACCTGGTGAGGTTTTTAGAGATAATGCCCATGAAAGTGTGGGGATGCCCCTAAGACTGCAGCCATTAGGAGTCTCCCACTTCACCCAATAGTCCTCACTCAGCCTCCAGCAATTCAACCAAGCGACCATTTAAGTGTTCTCACCAGTCTATGCTCCTGTCCAAGTGTTCTGCTCCAGGTAAGCTGACCTCAGCCCTGGGTCTCCAGCCACCTCTCTGAAATTTGGGTGGCACTTTGCCCTGGGACCTCAGTTCGTTCTCTCTCTTTCTTTCTCTCTCTCTCTCTCTCTCTCTCTCTCTCTCTCTCTCTCTCTCTCTTTAGTATATTTTATTGATTTTTTACAGAGAGGAAAGGAGAGGGATCGAGAGTTAGAAACATCAATGAGAGACATCGATCAGCTACCTCCTGCACGCCCCCTACTGGGGACGTGCCCACAACCAAGGTATGTACCCTTGACTGGAACGAACCTAGAACCTTTCAGTCCTCAGGCCAACACTCTATCCACTGAGCCAAAATGGTTTTGGCCTCAATTCTCTCTTAATGGCTCCAAGAAAAATGATTGATTTTCAGTTTGTTCAGCTAATTTTTCTTGTTAGAGACATTAGTGGTGACTTCCAAGCTTTAGATGTTGGGGCTGGAGCTAGAAGTCCTCCATGCACTTTCTTCTAAAAACTGACAACCTGTTGAAGTGCTTTAATTCTCAAAGAAAAGTAAATAAGTACATTGGTCCTTCCACTCCACTGAGTGTTGATATTTTAATGTAATTTTACATTGCAACATAGAAACATAAATTTAGACCTAGATTTCATAGGTCTATAGTTTTTAACCAACTTTTGAAGTGCAATGCATGTATAAAGTAAGTTTTAAAATCCTATAAAAATACTAAACCCTTAATATCAATTTATGATTTTGTGGGTGAACCGAAACATTTTTGATAGGCTTAGTGGACGATTCTGCTTAGTGCTGATACTAAGTCTCTTTCTGTATTTTAACTTCAATAATATTTGTGTAGGAAACTTTTATTCGTATAAGGCTATGTATAATGTTTCGGATAACATCAAGATTTTTCTCTTTTTCTATTTAGGATCATCAAACAAAAGCTCAGCTGGGATGCAATTTTTTAATATAAATTTCAATGAGGTATGTTTTGGGAGTTATATAAGTGCTTTATATCCACATAAAGATGTGTCGCAACTTTATTAAAAGGTTTAAATCACTATCTAATTATTGCTTTGAGTTCAGAATATAAAAAAATATTATCTATGCAAATGTATCACATAAATATGTGGTATCATATACCTTACTAGAGTCCCAGTGCATGAATTCATGCACCAGTGGGGTCCCTCAGACTGGCCTGCGGGATTAGACCGAAACCGGCTCTCTGACATCACCTGTGGGGTCCCAGATTGGGAGAGGGCTCAGGGCAGGCCGAGGTATCCCACTGGTGCATAATCAGGGCCAGGGAGAGACACGGGAGGTTGACCAGCTGAGGAGGGACCTTAAGAGTGATCCAGGACATGTCTGGCCCATCTCAGTTCTGATTGGTCGAACCCCAGCAGCAAGCTAACCTACAGGTTGGAGTGTCTGCCCCCTGGTGGTCAGTGCACATCATAGGGAGTGGTTGAGCTGCCTTAGCATATCATTAGCATATTATGCTTTGATTGGTTGAATGGATGGCCAGATACATAGCATACTAGCCTTTTAAATAGCTTAACTAATGGCCTGTTGCATTTGGGGGCAGACAAAAGGATCTCTTAATGAGTGTAAAAAATATCTTCTTTTGAGTTCAGCATGCATGCATTTACCACAACGAACCCTATGAGACCCTAGTCAGTTCTTCCAATTCATTTCTCTCTTTGATTGTAAAATGTTATCTGAATACCAGGGATAATGTTATATAGCCTTCACTCTAGACACACATGTCCACAGGCAACACAAAAAGTAATTGGAATCCCATGCCAGTAACTGATTGTAAAGCCATTATCTCGATGACCTGGAATATGTCCATGATTGTTTTCAATATAACATTTCTGATAGAGACCCTCTAAAAATGCATACACAGATCTTAGATTGAGAAAAATGTATATTTTGCCAAGATTTGAAATCCAGCTTCACTGGGTTTGAATACTATGTCCAATGACTCATAACTTTATTCTTGCCAAGTCTGCTTAATATCTCTAAGCCTCAATATCTTAATCAGAAAGATAACCTGGCAAAGTTTCTGTGAAATCAAATGAAACTATGAATATAAACTTCCAACTTCTTAGACATTCCCTCTGTTCTTTCAATTAATCATTAGGTTGACTTGAATATATTTTCTACATGGTTCCCTAGTAAGGTATGTTATACATAGAAAAACCTAATGGAGAATATCATATAATGTAATACATTATGTATTACTTTTACACACACAGAGAGAGAGAGAGAGAGAGAGAGAGAGAGAGAGAGAGAGAGAGAGAGAGAGAGAGAGAGGCGGGGAGTGGACAGGGAGCTTTTTAAATGCATAATTTCATTTTTGGAGAATGTGGAAGTGATCAAACAGTAGTGGTTAGCATTGTGAAAAGAAAGATATACACGTAACAACATTACAGAGACCTGCTAGAAATATAGCCTACTCTGACAAATTAAACCTCATTAGGCTAGAAGTTTAGGAAGTTGGTGTCTTAGCTTATTATTCCCAGTCTGATTTTTCTAATAATGAAGTGCTGACAGGGGTATTCAAGTTAAAAGTTTTTCAAATTCCAGATTTTTTGAAGATCCCAAAAGGATCATATTTCACATGTACATCTAAAATAAAACGTATACACAGACAATTAGTATAAAGGAAATAGAGTGAGTTCGATGTTAGTGTAAGTGCCTCCTCGCTAAGAATTTCGTGATAAGCTTAGTGTGGTTAAGGAATAGTCCAATAGCCTTCCTGCAGGTCAGCCTTGACCCACCTCAGTGACCCTACTTCTTGTCTGAAGCCACCTGGCCGGACCTCTCACAGCTCACCTCAATGTCTCTGTTACTATTACTATTAGCCTTTCGCTTGAAACCTGTATAATTTTATTAACCAATGTCACCCCATAAATTTAACTTTAAAAAAGAAGAAGTAAGTGTTTGGCACCTGAAGACAAATGTTTGGATTTGAATTCTGGCCCAATAATTGACAAGGGCAAGCCATATAAAGCCTCATTTTCCTCATTAATAAAATGAGGATGCTAATACAATGGTACCTCGAGATACGAGTTTAATTCGTTCCGTAACCTTGAGGCGTGGGGAACTATGAGACGCTTGAGTCACTGTAAATTGGTGGGTCGTGTGCAGCCGGCCGATCCATGCGATTACTCCTATCTCAAATGTTGCTCGTATTTCAAAGCAAAAATCGCTCGTTCGACTGCTCGTATCTCAAAAACCTCGTATGTTAGGGCACTCGTATCTCGAGGTTCCACTGTATTATCTATCTCAAAAAATTGTTGTAGCCAGGCTGGCATGGGTCAGTGGTGAGCACTGACCTATTAACCAGAAGGTCACAGTTTAGTTCCTGGTCAGGGCACATGCCTAGGTTGGGGTCTCCATCCCCAGTGTGGGCCATGCAGGAGGCAGGCAATCAATGATTCTCTCTCATCATTGATGTTTCTTTCTCTCTCCCACTCTTTTCCTCTCTGAAATCATCAAAAAATATATGTTTTAAAAATAAATGAAACTATGGGCAAACTTACTATGTGGTTCATGGAAATTTGGCAAATATTTTTTTTAAAGAATTTACTATTAAAATGCCAGGTGGATTTGAAAAAAAGAAACAGAGACTACAGAAACATGGATACGTGGAACAGCTGTCAGAGGGAAGAGAGTTTGGGGAACTGGATGAAAGGATTAAGCAAAAAACATATATACATAACACATAACCACACCAGTTTGATGACAGCCAGAGGAAAATGGGGGGCGGGAGTAGGTGGAGGTGGGTAAATCGGGGAAATGGAATAAAAAAGCGGCTTTGCTTGGGTGGTACACGATGCAGTATGCAGGTGATATTTTATCAAGTTGTACACTTGAAACCTGTATGGTTTTGTAAACCAACATCACCACAATAAATTCAATTAAAAAAGGCCCTCGCCAGTTTTGCTCTGCGGATAGAGTGTCAGCCTATGGATGGCAGGTTCCCGCATTCACTTCCAATCAAGGACATGTACCTTGGTTGCAGGCTTCTCCCTGGCCTGGGCCCTGGCTGGGATGCATGCAGGAGGCAACCAATCAATGTGTTTCTCTCACATCGATGTTTCTATCTTTCCCTCTCTCTTCACTCTCTCTAAAAGATAAATGGAAAAATATCCTTGGGTAGAGATTAACCAGAAAAATTAAAAATAAAAAGGAATTGAAATATTTTCTAATCTTAGAAAAATAAATGATTGTGTGAGACTGTTACTTTTTCGAGCACAGTGTGCTGTTCCTGCACTCCTTCTCACAGGCATACTGTCTTTGGAGAAGATAGTATTCTGTGGTACTCAAGGGCATGGCAAGATTATTTTGGCCATTTATGGTAGAAAATATGATCTCTCCCAGTGTAGAGCACTAAGAAGTGCCTATGGAATATAAGCTGATCACCTTTCCCCAGAAGAATTAGATAAAAAATTAGCTTCATTAATGTAACGTATGCCTTTATATTTGTCACACTGGAACTTATTGAAGGTGATCAAGCAAATGAGATGAAAACTGCAAACTCAGACAGGGTGGTAGAAGGTGAAGGACATTTCTTTCTTGACTCAGTGTTTGAGACGTCCTTGCCTGCTCTCTTCTCCTGGAAATAAATAATTGGTTAGGTGCTCAAAAGAGATCTATAGATAATGCTAACATCAGTATAGCCAGAGCCGAAGTGAGCATTGTTATATTATTACTTGTACTTAGTAAGTAGTTGTTTCCTTTCCTCATGTGTTTTGTAAGAGGGTAGGAGGAGAAAAGGTTAAGAAAAACAAATCACTTGCCCAGCCAGCATGGCTCAGTGGTTGAGGGTCTACCTATGAACCAGGAGTTCATGGTTCGATTCCTGGTCAGGGTACATGCCTGGGTTATGGGCTCGATCCCCAGTGTGGGTTTTGCAAAAGGCAGTCAATCAATGACTCTCTCTCTCACTGGTATTTCTGTCTTTCTCTCTCTCTCCCTTCCTCTCTGAAATTAATAAAATACATATATTTTTATTAAATATACATATAAAAATATATGTATAAAAAAAGAAAAACAAATTCCTTAAACATGGAATTTCTCATCAAACTTACATGGTATGAAAGAGGATATGATAAAAACCTTATATAATAAAAGCCCTAATATGCTAAGTGTCTGGTTGTCGGGTTATTTGTTCAACCAATCAAAGCATAATATGCTAATGATATGCTAAGACCCCCCTCAACCGCTCACTATGACATACACTGACCACCAGGGGGCAGACAGTCTACCAGTTGCTGTGATGTACACTGACCGCCAGGAGGCAGACGCTCCGACTGATAGGGTAGCTTGCTGCTGGGTTCCGGCCGATTGGGACTGAGTGAGAAGGGCTGGACATGCCCTGGAGCCCTCCTGTGGTCCCTCCCCAAATGGCCAAACTCCTGTGTCCCCCCCAGCCTAGATCATGCACCAGTGGGTCCCTCGGCCTGGCCTGTGCCCTCTCCCAATCCAGGACCCTTTGGGGGTTGTCAGAGAGGCAGTTTCAGCCCAATCTCACAGGCCAGGCTGAGGGACCCCACTGATGCACGAATTTGTGCACCGGGCCTCTAGTAGAAGGTAACAGAGAATAGGAATTTATAGAAGGCATAGACATCATAAAAAGGGAGAATTAACCTGCCATATATCCTGTTTCCTATTATAATAACCCGTGTTTCTTTTTCATCTTACTTCTCTTTTTATTTTGTAATGTGATGGGAAGACAGATTTAGATTTTGCAGACTTGTGCTTTGGTGAGAGTACAATTGAATTGCATTGTTAAGGAAGATTTTCAACACTCAGTGTGTCATTTCCTTTCCTCATGTATCAGATGCTGAAATACTATGTGATAAAGATTTTACATTTCCATTGTAAGAAGTGGGAAGTGGATAAATCAGTTCAGCCGTCTTTAGGACAAACAGTAAAGTAAGTTTATTTTAATGTTTTTCCCAAATTCTATTAATTATATGTGTCTTCTCTGTGTCTGGGTGTGTATAGGATGTGTGAGATATATATAGATGTATATACACAAAAGCAGCCATTTCTCATAGATTTTTTATTGTAGCACTAATAATTTGGTTTAGCTATTTCAATGATTAAAAAAATAGAAATTTGTGCTAGTTGTCCCATGAATGGAAACTATATGTGTGTACATAGATATATACATAAAATATCTTAAATACTTTGCAGGTTAAACTGGAAAGAAATTTTGAGCATACAACTGTATATTTTATTGAAAAATATTGGCTTTATTAAAATATCGTTAAACACTTTAATTGGACACATTTCCTTCATTTTCATATTATACTTGTGGCTTTAATATCTTTTATTAGCTTAAATGCTCATGTAGGAACTATTGGTTGTGTATCTGTATATGCACTTCACTGGACTAGTTGTAGGGAAATACACACTCAAAATATAAAATATAGTTACTATCTTCAGGAAGTTTATGATTTAACTTGAGCATCATAATATAATAATAATTATAATATAATATAATTAATATAATATATAAAATGTAATAAACTTGGGTATCTTGACTAGTGTGAAAGTGTACAGACAATTACTATGGGAATATAGGAGAAGCCAAAATTATTTCAAAGAGAGAAAGGACTATTAAGGAAATGTTCATGAATTTGTTATAATTTAGATTCATCTTAAAGAATGGGTAAGATTTGCACAGCATAAAATGGGGATTAGTATTCTCAGATAAAAAAGTTATAGAACTCAGACTATTAATGTTTTATACAGTAGTTAGAAAGCTGATTTTCTGAAAGTACACACAAATCTAAGCTTCCTCACTCCTTAGTTCTACATTAACTAATTATTCAAACCTTTTAGGTCTTGGTTTCCTAGCCTTGTAAAATGGAGACAGTACTGCTTTATACCTCATGGAGTTGCTATGAGGATAAAATAGAAAAGGTACAGATAAAAAGAAATTGTTATTTTAAAATAAAGGTGATTCATTTTTTGAAGGTTGTCTGCGTACTAGGCAATTTACAAAAATTATTTTAAATCCTCATAATAAATCTTTAAATTATACTCATATTTTACATATATAGAGAATCTGCAGTTAAACAAATTAAAGTATTTGTCAAAGGTCACGCAATTAAGAAATTGCACAACCAATATTGAATCCTAGACTTTATATTTTAAAAAAAGATGCTATTTTTCCTTTACTACCAAGGATGTGCATCAGTAGTACCAGGCACAATATAGTTGTTTCCATTTCTTACCTTAATGCTTTTTATGGACTCATTTCTTAAATGTAGAGCTATTGGTTTCTCAAATATGTTAGTTATTTTCATTTTATATACATTTTTAAAACTTCATGCAAAATCAGTTTTTTATTCATAATAAAAGTTACAAAGTTATTGTTTACCCCAAATCTTAAGGATAAAGTTAACCTTAAGCATTTAATGACAAATCTGAATAGGGAACAGTCTTAGAAGGAAGTCTGCATAAAATATATATTGCATATAAAGAGTTTATTCATATATATATATATATACATATATATATATATGTATATATATATATATAAAGATTATAAAGATCTCCTGAGGATGTATAAGCAATTGATATTAATACACAAAACCCAAGAAGGAAAATAGGTACATGCAAATATTTCTTTCAGACTAATAACAAAAAATAGAAGCAAAAGCCACGATGAGGTATTAACTCTTATCAAATTCAAAATGATTCTAAAGTAAATATTATTACTGAATGAATAGTGGTGAATGACAAATCTGAATAGGGAACAGTCTTAGAAGGAAGTCTGCATAAAATATATATTGCATATAAAAAGTTTATTCATATATATATATATATATATATATATATATATATAAAGATTATAAAGATCTCTTGAGGATGTATAAGCAATTGATATTAATACACAAAACCCAAGAAGGAAAATAGGTACATGCAAATATCTCTTACAGACTAATAACAAAAAATAGAAGCAAAAGCCACGATGAGGTATTAACTCTTATCAAATTCAAAATGATTCTAAAGTAAATATTATTACTGAATGAATAGTGGTGAATTTGTTTTAATATGCCATACTTATATTTGACTGTAATCTTTGTAAATTTGTATGATCTTTATAAAGAGCAGTTAAGTAGTAGATACCAAGAAGTTTAAAATGGTTTTTCTGCTAACTGGTAGTTTTAACATATAGTGAATTATCCTAAAATAACATTTCAAAAAAAGACGTATTATGAAACATTTACATTGCCTATATTAGTAAATATTGTCCTCCAAAGAAGGAGGGAAAATTAATAATAATCACATTATAGAAAAATGACTATATGAATAAGATTCATGTATTTAATGAGTTCTTATGTAGTGATAATTATAAATTAAAAATAATTTAAAATATAAAATATTGATATGATTTAAAGGGAAATATATATAAGACCAAATGATAATGTCATTATGAATCAACTAAGTAACATGGATATTTAGGTACAAAGGCTCAAATTTTATGTAAAAGTATGAAAGTATGTTTTTCTTATATTAGGATGGTAGAAACTTTCCTTTAGTTTACCTCAAACATTGTTATCATGTTTTTATAATAAATAAATAAACAGGGAAAACATAAAAGGCATGTTTCCAAACGAGTTAATATTGAAATTCTTTCACGTGGATTTCCTGTGGTGGCTTCTGTAAACTTTTCACGCACTTTACTAAAAGCTGATATTGCAGAGATGCGTTTCACTTCCCATGAGAACATGCTTTTAATAGATTACACACACTCAGAACATTTCAGTCCTTTGTCAGTGCATTGTCATTTGGTTGGAATTATAACTTAATGTGAAGTTACTTTTTTCTCTTAACCTTGGATATAACATTTAGAGGCACATTTGAATTGCATGAATTGTAAACTGGCTGCTAACTTCATACGTGTTTCTTTAAAATTATTTAAAACTTTCAATAATAACACAGTAAAGAACTGAAGTAATCTAGTAAATTTAATTAATGCGTTGGAGGCAAAGTGGGAACTTTGAGGGTGAAATGTTTTGTTTCAGTTTCCTATTTACACACAATTCAGATAAAACCTTTTCATTTTCCAATGTATAAAACAACTTTAAAAATGTTCAAAATAGTGAAATACAAACTTGGCTTGAGGCATAATCCTATACATGAAACCTAGTCATCTTGCAAAAATTACTGTCTTTCATTTACTTATGAAATTTCTTATAATGTATTTATGTATGTAATTGGAATGTAACAAGTGCAAGGCACTTTCTGGTCATCGAACTAAAGAGATAAACACTCCTCAATCATAGATCTAACTTGCAGGAAAGGAGACAGACAATGGACATGATGAGTCAGAAAAATGTATTTCATATCAGTTAGATAGTGAAACGTTTTTTGAAAAGCAAACAGAAAATTAAGCCAGGAAGGACTTGAGGAAGTGAAAGAGATATGTTGTAATTTTACATACGAGGCTCCAGAAATGTCAGTCTGTCTAATTGAGTGAGGTTTTAATGGGGATGAGTGAGACGGGATGGTGTTCACAGGTACTGAGCAGTGGAGTGACAGGATCTGACTTGCTTTGTGAGAGGAACGCTCTACAGGTAGGATGGAGTACACACATATATGCTTCATATATGATGAAGCATCTGGCATTCTAGACCCCGAGGTTTGAACCATAAGGAAATCCACCTTGGGTTGCTGAAGACTCTTGCATATACTAGTAAGGTCTGGAGTTAAGAGGAAAGTTCTGGGCAATAGACATCGATGTAAGAGTCATCAACCAGCCTTCAAGCTTCTATTTTAAGCGGTGAGAACACCCAGAGGATGAATAAGATAGAAAGAGGACAGGAACTGAGACCTGCCACAATCCAATGTTAATAAGGTGGGAGAGGAGGAGGAACAAGGAAGGAAAAATAAAACTTCCCTTGATGTATTATCTCAGTGTGATCTTCACTATCTCTTCTCAATATAAGAACGTGAACATGACCAAATTTCTGGTTTGCATACTCAAGGCCTACCCTTTGTACACGTTTACTTGATTTCTCAAGACTCTGCACTTGAACTCTAGTTTAAAAAAAAACAACAACACACACACACACACACACACACACAAAAAAATATATATATATGTGTGTGTGTGTGTGTGTGTGTGTGTGTGTGTGTGTGTGTGACTTGATCTTGGCTGTGTAGTGACTTGCATAGTATATGAGGTGATGGCACCTAAAAGAATTTTGTCCCAACCAACTGTCCCAACAGTTCAGTTCATTCGATTGATAAATTTACAAAATAAAATATTCTTAATAAATGTTTGTTGAATAAATAATCTGATTTGTAATTCCTGATGTAACACAAGTCAGATCATGTATTCAATAAATATTTATTAAGAATATTTTATATTGTAAATTTATCAATCAAATGAACTTGAACTGTTTCCAAGAAAAAGTGGTATGATTTATTTTTATGGAAAATGTTTTTAAAATGTGATCTTCAGATTGCAGGCTGCAGCAGTACTAGAGAATTAGTTGGATTTGCAAATTCTTGACTCTTCCACCACAAACATTGGAAACTGAGAGTAAAGCCCACCAATCTGTTTTTAATCAAGCCTTCCAAATGATTCTGATACATTTTTAAGATACATAGGAATAGCTTGTATCATAGTATATGGATTGTGCTTTAAAAGGTTTGGCTCAGTGGATAGAGCGTCCGGTTGCGGACTGAAAAGTCCTGGGTTCGATTCCGGTTCGGGGCATGTACCTTGCTTGCGCGCACATCTCCACAGTGGGGCGTGCGAGAGGTGGCTGATCAATGTCTCTCTCATCGATGTTTCTGACTTTCTATCTCTCTCCCTTCCTCTCTGTAAAAAATCAAAAAAATATATTAAATAAAAAAAAAAGAATAGCTGAGCCAGTGTTGCTCAGTGGTTAAGCATAGGCCCATGAACCAGAGGTCATGGCATCAATGTTTCTGTCTCTCTATCCCTCTCCCTTCCTCTCTCTCTGAAATCAGTAATTTTAGAAAAAAAAAGGTACAAAGATATATTTATGATGCTGCCAGTATATAATGAGGAGTCCTGAAAAATAAGTAAATAAATACAAGTAAGAAAATGAAAACCCAAAACTAAGTTTTTTCTGGAATTCCTAATCTAGCGATTAGATTTTTCTCTGCCCCGAATGATAAACAGATGCCTTGGCAAAGGAAAAACTGGCTCATAAAGTTCTGATAAAAGACCACAGGAAACATGTACATGTGTACGTAGAAAGACACATGAGTGGGCCCTATGTAAGTCCATCTTACTGTTACAATGAGAACTTATTGATGTATGTCGTAGATATGTCAATTCAGTTAGTTAGTTATGTTTTCTTGCTCAGATTGAATTTTAATTCTAAAATTCAGTCGGAAACATGATGCCAAGGGGGTATTAACCATTGTATGTGTAATTACTGTTTTTCCGTGTGTCTAAGGGAAGCATGGCGCAGTGGGACAGCTCTCCTGATCCAGACGGGGACGCTGACAGCTGTTCCGAATCGGTGAAGTTCGACGCTCGGTCCGTGACAGCGTTGTTACCTCTGAGTGAGTAAAGGGAGGGTGGGATGCTCAGGGAGGGTGTCCTTAGGGTGACGGACACTGTGTAAAATCGGTCTTGTAACCTACCTTCCAGGTGTGTGAAGGTTAAACTAAGACTTACTGGGTACACAGGGCTTTCCCTGTCTTTGAGAGAGAATACACAATAAACTTAGATTGAAGTAAGGGAACATTATAATCCATTACATTAATCCATGAGATGATTGGGTTATCTGATTTCCCCGCCACTGGACTGGGTCCTGGAGAGGGCTGTGACTGTAGCACCGGGAGGGAAGGCAGGGCGGGTGGGAAGAGATTAACCGAAGAATGGGTATCACATACATGCATAACCCAGGGACACAGACAATGCGGTGGTGAAGGCCTGGGAGGAGGGGATGGGCTAGAACTAGGGTCAATGGGGAAAATCAAGGGTACATCAGTATAACTTTCAACAATAAAGATAAATTTAAAAAAAAAAACAACAACACATAGGTGGTTGGTACTTGTATGACTTTCCTAACAAATTACCACATAGTAGGTGCCTTAAAACAATAGACATTTATCCTCTGACCTCCAAAGGCCAGAAGTCTGAGTCAAGGTCTCAATAAGGTCATACGCCCTTTGAAGGCTCTCGGCTCAGAATACTTTCTGGCCTCTTTCCAGCTTCCAGTGGCTCCTGGTAATACAATGGTACCTCGAGATACGAGTTTAATTCGTTCTGTAACCTTGAGGCGTGGGAAACTATGAGACGCTCAAGTCTCGGTAAACTGGTGGGTCGTGTGCAGCCGGCCGATCCGTGCGATGACTCCTATCTCAACTGTTGCTCGTATTTCAAAGCAAAAATTACTCGCTCGACGGCTCGTATCTCAAAAATCTTCTATTTAGGGCACTCGTATCTCGAGGTACCACTGTAGTTAGTGTACCGCTCCTTTGCTTGTCACTTCATCACTGCAGTCTCTGCCTCCATCTACACATGGTCTTCTCCCCTGGTATCTCCAAGACATTAATGGATGGATTAGGGCCCACCCAAATGCTGTATGGCCTCACTTGAACTTGATCATATCTACAAACACCCTTTTTCCAAATAAGTTCACATTAGTTTTCAACAAAGATCTTTCTGAGAAACGCAATTCTGCACCTGCCAGCACTGAAACAGATGTTTATGCAGGGCACCAGAGGACTTGAAAAGAAGCAGCATTTGATGGTGTCTGGATCGGTCCATGTAGTGTGAGGACAGAGGTGCTTTAATTCTGCTAAGCCTTACGTGCATTTACCAGGCCTGGAGGTGGGTGGGGAAGGAGCCATAGAAATATTTCAGTTAGAGGAAGCAGCAAATGTGAAGTTACAGGATCGTACAGTGGTACCTCGAGATACGAGTGCCCTAACATACGAGATTTTTGAGATACGAGCCATCAAGTGAGCAACAGTTGAGATGCGAGTAATCACGCGTTTTGGCCAGCTGCACAGGACCCACCAGTTTACCGCGAATCGAGCGTCTCATAGTTTCCCACGCCTCAAGGTTATGGAAAAAATTAAACTCATATCTCAAGGTACCACTGTATATGAATTCATACATAGAAAAACCTGAAATACAGACCACAACCACAAGATATGGTGGGTCTTATAAGCTGTGTTAATAATAGATGGTGGCTGAGGCACTAGTGAAACAAGGAAAAGATAACAAACAGTAAAAGCTTTTAAAGGTGGAGATGTGGAGAGATTGAGGAAAGGAGAACAGAGTCAGTGGGAACAGAAAAAAAGGCAAAATAACAAAAACAAACACAAAACACACACACACAATAACACATTGGAGAGTTTTTAAAGGGCAGCCTAGAGATAATTTGTGATTATAAACTGGAGGTAAAGGAGGTGAAGGCTCCTGGGTTTCAGGCTTAGTCCGTCTGGAGGATGGAATACCCCATCTTGCTTGTATTGTGGGTTGTTCTTTTTCCTTAGATCTATCCTTGTTGTTCCCTTTATTTTATTTTTCTTATGTTTCTTTTGTTTTGTTTTGTTAGTCCTCACTTAAGGACATTTTCCCATTGATTGTTTGTTGTTTGTTTGTTTGTTTTTGTTTTATTGTTTAAGGTATTACAAATAGTAGTATATACACATGTCTCCTTTTTTCCCTTTATTTTATTTTTCTTATATTTCTTTTGTTTGGTTTTGTTTTGTTTTGTTAGTCCTCACTTAAGGACATTTTCCCATTGATTGTTTTTTGTTTGTTTGTTTGTTTGTTTTCGTTTTATTGTTTAAGGTATTACAAATAGTAGTACATACACATGTCTCCTTTTTTTTTCCCCCATCGATCCCATCCTCCCCTGTCCCCTCACATTACCCTTATCCTCCCTCTATCCCTCCCCCCCCCC
>PVJN01025907.1:0-29634 GCA_004026805.1 Lasiurus borealis | reverse complement strand
GAGGGGGGGTGTCCCAGAGCGGTTTGGAAGGAAGTCACACTCGGAGCCTTTTATAAGGTGGCTGGTTTACCCCTTAGCTTCAGGTGAAGGATGGATCTGTCAGCTGCCTGGGTTTGGGGAGGGGGGGGTGAGGAAGGTGGACATACATCACCTATTAATTAATAGGCGACACGATGGTCAGCAAAAGGCTCAGAAAAACCACCGGCCTCCCCACCTCCCACCTCCCAGACCCTGTGCTTTTCCTCACGAACCTGCTCATTCACCCAACAAATATTCACCTCTAACCCCCTCCCAGAGACGGGCCAGTAGGAGACAGAGAAACTCTAGAACAGCGGTTCTCAACCTGTGGGTCGAGACCCCTTTGGGGGTCGAAGGACCCTTTCACAGGGGTCGCCTAAGACCATCGGAAAATGCAGATACTTACATCACGATGCATTACAGTAGCAACATTTCATGGTTGGGGGTCACCACCACATGAGGAACTGTATGCCAGGGTCTCGGCCTTAGGAAGGTTGAGAACCGCTGCTTTAGAGCTATGTGCAGTCCTTGAGGGGTGGGGGGACAGCCAGGGAGAGAGGCCTGGGAGTGACCTGGCTTAACTGCAGCCGCAGGAGGAAATACCCGTGCAGCGTGCATGCAAAGTAGCTGTGCCCGAGGCAGAGTGGCTCCGTAGAGTTGGGGGAGGGGCAGGGAGATGGGTGTCAGGGAAGGAAGTGGAAATCCGGGCAGGTGCTGGGTGTTCAAATTAGGTGGTAGGTGTTCGCTGTGCCGGGAAAAACAACTCAGTCATTTTTCTATCGACACTGAGGCCGGAGAGCATGCCATTCACCCAACAAATATCGGCCCATCCCCCCATCCTTCCGTCCTTCCATCCTTCTTCCAGGGCCCATCCCTTTGTCAACCATCATCCATCCATCTTCCTAGCTACCTACCACCGGAACATACTCTGTCCCAGGCACACGTTTTTTCCTTTCCTTTTTCCAAGTCCTCAAGGTCTTGCGGCTTCCCCCGGCAGCTCCTTAGATCTATTCTACTTCAGCGCTATTGCGTCCACCTGCACGCAACCCAGGTGCTGGTGGTGTTAGAAACAAGGAAGAGAGCAAGTCATGTGACCGTCAGGCTCGCCGGGCTGATGTCTGGGAAAGGACAAAGGTGGCACGGATAGGTGTGCTGGTCCAGAGTGACAGGGAAATTGCATCCGGACAAATAATTATTTCAAAAGGTCACACACGCCCTTCACATCATTAGGATGTATTCATGCCCTTAACATTAAAAAAAAAAAAAGACTCAGAATTAAGAATGCACTATTTTGCCAGGACCGGTTTGGCTCAGTGGATAGATAGAGCGTCAGCCTGGGGCATGTACCTTGGTTGCGGGCACATCTCCAGTGGGGGGCGTGCAGGAGACAGCTGATCGATGTCTCTCTCTCATCGATGTTTCTAGCTCTCTATCCCACTCCCTTCCTCTCTGTAAAAAATCAATAAAATATATTAAAAAAAAAAAGAATGCACTATTTAAAAAAAAAACCCTCTGTGGATTAACCTTTTTGTGGAGGTTTTGTTTTGGGGAGCGGTGGGGGCAAGAGAGGGGGAGCCCTACTTTAGGTCTGAGTCTTCTTAAATGGGTTGAGTTGTGTAAACACTTTGGCCTGACATCTTTCATTGTCCTTTTTGGCGAAAAAAAAAAAAATCCATGCAGATTATAGAAGACATTACACACAACACACACACACCCCCTCTAAGATAAGCCAACACCTTCCACAGCCAGCCAGCCACGGTGAACATGCTGCTATATGTTTTCATTCGCTTTTCTCTGCGTACTGTAAACTGAGACCCTGTTCATCGTAGGCAGCCTGGCCTCTGACTCCCCTCCCTCCATCTAATGCACGAAGTGAGACAACTGGAGCGCCGGCCTCCTGGCTGTGAGGAGCCCCCCGCACGGAGGGTCCGTGTTTCCCGGGGCCAGGGAGCCCGTCCAGCGCACGGCTCGGCAGTGTCCAGGGTTTTTACTTGGATTGAAAGGTGGAGACCATCCTGTATCCTCCACCTCCTGTCAGAACTCTCCTATCTCCTTTGGGCAGAATTTTAGAAATGGAACAACTTAAGAGAAACGTGTTTTTTTTTTTTTTTTTTTTTTTTTTAAAAAAAAAACACGCTGAACTTCAATCCCTACCGTCCCATCGCCTTCCACTGGCCCGTGGCCTTCGCGGAGACACCGGGGCCTGGCACAGGCAGGCCAGCTCTCTGGACTGACGTGCAGAGAAGGTGGTGTGTGGTGTGCTGTCTGCCTGGGGAGCATGCTGATGCTTCAGATAAAAAAGTTGTAAAAAAAAAAAAAAAGGAAGGAAAGAAGGAAGGAAGGAAGGAAGGAAGGAAGGAAGGAAGGAAGGAAGGAAATGATTTGCCTCCCTGCCCTCTGTGGTTCCAAACCCAAACCAACCTTTTTATAAGAAATCTCAAGAAATAGCTCAAGGTCCTCTCTCCCGAGCTGCTAAGCACACTGCGGGGACATCAGTTTCGCAGCTGGAGTGTAAGGAGTTTCTGGGGAACAAGGCAGTTCCCCGCTCCCTTTTGACACTCCTTGGAATTCAGACGATTGCCACCTCTCCAGCAGTGTCCCTCGAGCCTCCAACAGCCTGGCCGTCAGGGTCAAATAGGGGGGCTTGTGCGCCCCTGGAATGGGGCTGGGGCTGCAGAGGGCATGGGTCGGGGGACAGGGGTCCCCTTCCCAGCTGTGCGAACCGGGGCCATCGCGCGCGCACACACGCTCGGAGCCTGGGTTGGGACCCGGGGCGGCCCCAGCGCGCACCTCCAGGTGTGGGGACCTGGTGCCGCTTGGCACGGGGCGCGCCGCCCGCCCGCACTCACCGCCGCCGTACATCTGGCACAGGTAGGGGAAGCGCCACACGTTGCCCAGGCCCACGGCGTACGAGATGCAGGCGAACACGAACTGCAGCGGGTTGGCCCACAGCGGCCGCGCTTTCTCCATGGCGGCGGGTCCGCGCGCTGGCCTCCCGCTCCGGCGCCGGCTCCGCGGCTGTTTGGGTGTCCGGCCGCCAGGCGCGCGTCCCGCCCCGGCCTGGGGGTGGCCCCGCGGCCCCGCCGCACGCCCGCCCGCCTTTTAATTGCTAATCTCATTAACGGCGCGCCCCGTCGGAGGGGCGAGGCTGGTAAATGGATGACGGCGGGCCCCACCCGGAGATTGCGCCGCCCCGTCCGTCCGTGGGGCTGGAGGGCGGGCGGGCTGGCAGGTGGGTGAGCTGTGGAGCTCCGTAGAGTGGCCACCACCCACCTCCCTGGCGCTAATGGAATGCCTACTGTGTGCTTTGGCTGGGGACCGGGCTGGGAACCTTCCTGCAGCTGACGTTCTGGTAGAGGACACACTTAAGGACCGAACTTGCCCAAACCGGTTCGGCTCAGTGGATGGAGTGTTGGCCTGCGGACTGAAAGGTCCCAGGTTTGATTCCGGTCAAGGGCACGCACCTTGGTTGCGGGTGCATCCCCAATGGGGGGTGTGCAGGAGGCAGCTGATCGATGTTTCTAACTATCTCTCTCTCTTCTTCCCTGTAAAAAAAAAAAAAAAAATATATATATATATATATATATATATATATATATATATATATATATATATTTATTTATTTAAATATATTTTATTGATTTTTTACAGAGAGGAAGGGAGAAAGAAAGTCAGAAACATCGATGAGAGAGAGACATCGATCAGCTGCCTCCTGCACGCCCCACAGTGGAGATGTGCCCACAAGCAAGGAACATGCCCTTGACCGGAATCGAACCTGGGACCTTCCAGTCCGCAGGCCGACGCTCCATCCACTGAGCCAAACCGGTCTCGGCAAAATATATATATATTTTTAAAAAGAACCGAACTGAATAAAATGTCCCCTTCTTCATTTTGACCCACGGAACGGACAGTTTCACAGGGTTCACATAGTCCACATGTGACACGGTGCGAAGAAAGGAAGGCACTGAGGCAAAGCCAAGGGGTTACCTTAGCCGTTCCCACGCTCGGCTGGTATGGTCAGGGAGGGCTTCCCGGAGGAGGAGACATGAAGGGAGCGAGGGACCTCCTCCCCCTTCCCGAGAAAGAGCCATATAGACAGCCCCACTTCTGTGCACCCGCTCAACAGACCAGCCCTGGGTGCCGCCTGCTGGGTGCAGGGCCCGGGGTGTGGCTCTGCTGGGCCCTGTGCAGCCCCCAAACTGGGTTTGGAATAACTGCCAGGCAGGGGAGTCTGCTTCTCCGCCAGCCTGAGGGCCAGAGGTTCTGATCCTTAGGCTCGGGGTGGGGCCTCAGAGACCTCCTATTCCCGCAGGTCTTGCAAAGCGACACGGTGCAAGGTGGTCACCAGCCAGGTGACCCGGAGTTTGGAGAAATGCAGGGTCTCTTCTCTGGCTTCGAATCTCGCTGTGCCACTGACTTCACTGAGTTCCATTCGCTCACCTGTGATGGGAACACACATCTCCCCCACCTCCCAGGGGCTCAGGCGAGAATGAATCGATAACCTAGCTGACTACCTGATCCCTAGTAAGTGCTCAATAAAGCGGCCATCTGATACACACACACACACACACACACACACCCCGCAGGCTGAAGGAACGCATGTGCAACATGCTAGAGAAGTTAACATGGAAGACACATGTTGAACGGTGCCTGGCACACGGTAAGAGCTCAGCATATGCTCGCTGAGCAAAGGCATGCATGGGCACCGTGAAAAAGAAGGGAAAAGCCAAGTTGCCAGCGGAGCGCTCACTTGAAGCCAAAATGATATCACCGCTCTGGAACAGGCCCGGGGTGGACTTTCCCGGGAGTTCCTGCCTGGCTGGTGGCGGTGGAGAAACCGGGGCGTGGTGAGGGAGGTGGAGGCTCCCAGGCACAGTGCCCGTTCTCAAACTTTCCACCTCCAACACGCAAAGCGGAACAACCCGGCAAAGCAGGAAAACCAGCCAGCCAGCTGCATACTCCGGCAGGAAAATCCAGCCGGGCCAAAAAATAAAAATAAAAAAAAAATCGGCAATCCAGCAGGAGAAATGATTTTTTACGTTTAAAATGTGGAATCCAGACAGCGTTTTTCCGACGGCCGGCCTCCTTCCTGAAGGAGCCCGCCATCCTGGCTCCTGTGGCTGCTTTGAGTTGCACATGTATGTTGCGCATGAGTGCTCAGGTGCGTGCTCTTCCGTGCCTGCCTTCCTGCGTGCGGCCCATTCATGCCTGGGGGTGTGAGTTGTAGGTTGTACCTTCCCACGGCTGCAGAGTGCTGCGTGTGAACACACTGGCCTAGGGACCAGGGACGTGTGTGTTGGCTCCAGTGTGGGGCTCTCCTGCACGAAGCGGTCATGACATTCTAGTCCGCGTCGTCGTGTCCCCGCAGGTGCTGGCCGCTGGCCGCTTCTGGGCCACAGGGTGTACGTGGCCCAACCGTTTCTAGGGAGGCTGCGCCAGTTCACACTCCCACGAGTTTCGGTTGCTTTGCATCCTGACTGACACTTGTCCTTCTGATTCACACAGGCTCCTGGGTGTGTCACCATCAGTCACCGTGGCCTTGGACGTGAACTTTCCCGATGCTCACCAGGCCGCACACCTCTCTCTGCACGCTAACTGGGTCACTTGGGTGTCGTCTTTCAGGAAGTGTCTGTTCAAGCCTCTGGCCCGGTGTTAATGGGCTTGTCTTTTTCTACTGACAGTTCTCTCTATATTCTGGAAACACGAGCTCTCTGGCAGTTTCCGGAAGTGCACACTTCTCTCAGCCTGTGAGTTGCCCTTTTATTGTCAGTGGTGTCTTCTGATAAACAGATGTTCTGA
Organism: Lasiurus borealis; assembly: GCA_004026805.1. NCBI lineage: Eukaryota > Metazoa > Chordata > Mammalia > Chiroptera > Vespertilionidae > Lasiurus > Lasiurus borealis. The sequence goes on along the minus strand of PVJN01025907.1, from coordinate 23,817 downwards.
ATTTGAACAAATTCCAATTTACCCATCTTTTCCTCTAGTGTCCTCCTTTCGTTAGAATATAGAAAAGTCCTCGTGAAGAAATTTCTCCAAGAGAGAGAGAAACATCAATGGCGAGAGAGAATCATTGATCGGCTGCCTCCTGCATGCCCCCCTCCTTGGGGATGGAGCCTGCCACCCAGGCATGTGCCCTTGACTGGAATCAAACAAAGGACCCTTCCGTCTGCAGGCTGACGCTCTATCCACTGAACCAAACCAGCGAGGGTGATTGGCTGTTTTGTAATGTTGTTGCCTTCACATGACCAAGGCACGAAGGCACTGGGCGAGGCGTGTGGCTGCCTCCAGCTCTCTGCTTGGCGTTCTTATTCTCACAAATGAGTCTTCCCTGGAGGGTACCGGGCGACGAGGTGCCACTGAGGTACTGGGCGCCTTGGAGAGATGCCACCCACCGCCGTCTGTCACCTGGCACAGGAGGCTGCTGGGACTTTGCTGGTTTGACAGAGGCAAGGCCCCTTTCAGTTCCCTCCCCCAATCAGGGTGAGGCCAGCCCCTCCCTCCACCCCGGTGGCCAGACTCCCTGGAGCCTGTCCAGGGTCTGCAGCCCTCAGTGGGGGCAGAGAGAGGCATCTCCAGATAGCCCCACACCAGGGCTAAGTCCTCAGAGGCTCCCCCACCTTCCTGAAACCCCCGATAGCTCTAATCTGACCAGACCAGCTGGGCCGCTGCGGCGGCTGCTGCTAGAAGCGGGACCAACAGGCCGGGGAAGGGTGAGAGCGCTTTCTCCGGGACCGGCAGGGCAGGGCGTGGAGAGTCACAGTGGCGGCTGCAAAGTGTTTAAGGACCAACTCTCTGTGGCCGCAGCTCTGACGAGCGGCATCTGCCCATTTCTGTGGTGTAAAGACTCCAAGCTGCCAACGTGGTGCCCCTGACCGCGGAGCGGGGGAGAGGCAGGCAGGCAGGGGCACACCACGGTATTCAGTTCCCACGACACGTAGGCAATGGCCAGCCAGAACCTCAGGAGCATACCTGACAGTGTGGTAAGGAACCAGGAAGGGGTGGGTATGGAGCACTTACAACCTCTGCTTGTTTTTGCATAACGGTCAAGTTTACCCATCAGCTCACGAGTCCCTGTGGGCACAGCTGGGCAGCCGGCTGAGTGGCAGAGCCCTCGCTCAGGACACAGTTCCCGGAAGGGTTCCAGGACTTATCTGGTTTCCACCTAAGGGTGGGGAACGAGGGGACGGCCTGACGCAGTGGCCCGGGTGCGGTCACAGCCTGGTGCCAGGATGCCAGGTTCTCACCTGACCAGTCATGGCCACGAAGCTTTCAGTAGCGGCCCCTGGCGAGCCGCTGCGGGTTAACCCCCCTCCGTGGCTCCCAGCTCCCCACGAGATCCAGTCCAAAGTCCTCGGCCACGTCCGTAAAGCCGCGAGGAATCCGACCCTTGCTCACCTAGGTTCTAGGAGAAGCTAGACTTTCCATCTTCTGGAAAACGTGCGGTTTCAGACGTCTGGGCAGTTTCCCCAGCCGGGAACGCCCCTCCTGCTCCGCCCAGGAAACACCCGTTCTTCCTGCCCCGGGTGAAATGTGCCCTTTAGAAGGAGCCCAGCACCCTGCTGGCAGCCGCTGCCCCCAAGCGCAGGCGCACGTGTGTGTAAGGCTGTCGGTGCCGCCCTGTCACCCACGGTGCACGGTGTGGCCCCTCTGGTCTGTGCAGGCAGCGAGCCTTCTTCAAGGTGGGGTCTCAATGGAAGGCAGTTGGTAAGTGAAGAGCCTGCTGCAGAGACCCACACAGCAAACCACACAGCAAAGGGCAGCGTGCAAATCTCCGGGGGTGAGGGGTGGGGGTTGGGAGAGGGAGGGACACTGGGGCTGCTGGGAGGACTGGCCCAGCTCAGAACAAAAGAGTGAAGGTCCCCAAACAGGACCAGAACCCCCAGCTGAGCCCACACCGTTGTTCTGGAGGAGGCCTGGGCTCGTGCTGGCCCATGTGGTAGCCGCTGGCCACAGGAGCCTGCTCCGCTTTTTAAATATATTTTATTGATTTTTTTACAGAGAGGAAGGGAAATGGATAGAGAGAAACATTGATGAGAGACATGGATCAGTTGCCTCTTGCACGCCCCCTACTGGTATATGCTCTTGACCGGAATCAACCCAGGACCCTTCAGTCCGCAGAATGACGCTCTATTCACTGAGCCAATCCAGTTTTGGCAGCTCCGCTTTTGTTAAAATGAAATAAAATGAAAAGTCCGCATCTTCACGTCACACCTGTCACATTGCACGAGCTCGGACCTTTTTGGTGCACGTGTCGACGCGCCAACCATCTGAGTCACCTGGCCAGGGCTCCCCATGCTTTTTACAGCTCTCCAGGGCCCAATCAGGGTTCCTGCATTGCATCTGGTTCTTCTAAACAGAGGCGTTTTTAGGATAGTTCCCCCACTTTTCATTTTTCCACCTTATTAACTTGCTTAAGAGGTTAGGCTAATTGTTTAAGTTGCAGAATGTCTAACATTCAGGATTAGTCTATTTCATAGGGGGCATTTAACACTGTCTTTCCTTCTCTAACGTGCAGAGAATGTACTCAATTTAGTCTTAATACGGAGTATATATAACATAGTATAGCACTGTGCATTCACTGAGGCAGTGAACAGTGTTGCTGATGAACTTGGGGGGAGAGGAGTTCAGAACCTTTCTGAATCTACGTCTTACATTTGCCAAAGGGAGAGGGTACCCAGGCGATTCAGACTCTGGCAAACCTAACAGGAGGCAGAGAGGCCCCCAGGATGGCGTGGAACTGCGGGCCAGGCCCGTGGGCGAGGTGGCTGCACGGAATGGGGGTGGCTGCATGGAATGGAGGCTGGGTGCAGGGCTGGCCCTCACGCTGTTTCTGGCTCTGCTGTGGGATGATTAGAAAACAGATGGGACACAGATAACTTTCATGGCTGCTGCAAAAATGAGAAGAAAACGAGAAGTCTCAGGCTGGAAAGCAAGACGATGTCATCTCAAATAACATAGGCAAATGCTTGAATACGTTTCCATTGATACGCTTCGCCAGCACATACGCATCAAGACTCAGGGCTTCCGAGACTTGGAGTAACCTTAAAGAAAAGAGAGCAGACCGTGCTCTTTTGTTCATACGCCCGCTTCTGAAAGGAAATGAACTCCCCTCCATCTTGTCCTCTAGGGCTGGGCCCCCTGCCTAAACCCTCTCCCTTTTCTGGGAGGGGCCACATGTGTGCCAGCCATGTCCTAACTTCCCCGACCACCACCCGAATGGACCAATGAAGCTCCAGGAACACAGTGAGGGTCCTAATTATGCTAAACCACAGAAAGACCCCAATTCGAGTGACCAATCTCTGTCACCCTCATCACTTTCCTAAGCCCTCCCAATTGTCCTACCCCATAAAACTCATTGTCCCCGCCCGGCTCGCTCTCTTGTCTCAGTGCTGCGCCAGAAAGACGGTGGGAGGAACCAAACCCGGGTTTGAATAAAGACTCTTTGCTTTTGCATCGGAAAAGGCTCCTTAGTGGTGGATTACTGGGGACCCCGAACTCTGGGCATAACACTTCCAAAGGACAACTTTCCACAGAGCAGCGTGAGAGGGTTTTCTGGAAACGGACACTTGTGTTGTCCAAAGCCCCTAATTTGGGAAAACACCACCGAGAGGGCACTGCTCAGAAGAGCCCGAACAGAACACACAGGCATTTTTTTGTGTTTTTTGTTTCAGGTCAGAGAGAGCAGACGCAGCGATGAGCCGACCTGGAAACCACTGCGGCCTCTCCCCACGACCACTCAGCTGATCGCCCGCATCCGGCCGGCGCCGCCAGCCACGCGCTTGAGAACCCGGGGCCGAGGGCGGCCGCGGACCCTCCCACACCTCTTGTTGGTGTTGGCTGGGTCTGCTTCTTCCCCCCAATGTTTTCGCTGGGAACAAGCAATGGAGACCAGCGAGAAGGCGAAACCCGGTGGAGAACAGACGGTGCCCTGGGAAAATATTTTCCAGGGACAGCGTGTCCCCCGGGACGCTGCCGTGTCCGGCTGTGCTGCTGTGAGTTGTTCTTTCCTTTCGCGATGGGAGAGGAGCCGCAGGAACCCCGCTCTGCCAGGAAACACACGGCTTCCAATGGGATTGGATTTCTTCCTCTCTCGGTGCTGGGCATGAGGTCCGCGGCCGCGCAGGGACCCCGCCGGGGAGCGGGCGGGGATGCGGATTCTCAGGCCCTCGCAGGCCTCCGGAGTCAGAACCTGGTTCTAACCAGACCCCTAGGGCTGTGGTTCTCAACCTTCCTAAGGCCACGACCCTTGCACACAGTTCCTCATGTGGTGGTGACCCCCAACCATGACATTTTGCTACTGTGATGCATCGTGATGTAAATATCTGCATTTTCCGATGGTCTTAGGCGACCCCTGTGAAAGGGTCGTTCGACCCCCAAAGGGGTCGTGACCCACAGGTTGAGAACCGCTGCCCCAGGGGTTTGTGTGCACGCTGAAGCGTCGGCTGGCTGAGCTCTCCCTCCCGCTGCCCGTTAGGATCTCAGCTGTTAAAACACAGATGCGGGGCCTGCGAGCCACGCACTGGCCTGTCTCTGGAAAGTCTGCGTGTGGCTGGCCAGGCTGCCTTTTCCCAGGACAGGGAGGACCCTGCCACCAGCGCTCTGCATGTGTTAATGTCCACAGAGTCCCCCCTCCTGTCCTATTGTCCCAACAGCCCTGTGAAGGGCCCACTTCTGCGTTTCCACCTCTTCAATTCCTTCTTTGAAACGCGTTTAGTCCACAGAAGAGGAGTGGGCTGTGCCATACAAACTGCTCCCATGACCTTGAGCCCAGAGCCTGTGCCCTGCTTGCCCAGGGGCCACGCTGCCCGGGAAGAGCTCGAGAGCTCAGAGCAGCTGTGCTGGGCAGATGCCCACCAGGTGGCATCATGTTTCGGTCCCCGTTGCTAAACGGCAGCCACCTCGAGCTACAGTGTCATGATCTGCCATGCACGCGTTCAGTACTTTACGGCGCACGGCAGGCAGCAAAACACACATGTGTAGTGTGACAAACGGCTACAGTGCTGGTGCCCACGCAGCCACCACCCAAGTGAAGGCGCCAAGTATCTCCCCGCTACGCTTTCCATGTCTACAAACTGCCCCAACCAGAGATGACCGCGCCCCTAACTTCTATGCTGGCGGTTTCTCAGCCTTTCTCTATGGGATTTTTTAAGTTCAAAGGTTGTTTTTTGTGGATCATGCTTCTCCCCTTCTCTTTATGTTCAGTGTAGCTCCCACATCCCTCTTCCTGGCCCCACTTTGCCCTCTGAGGGTCCAGAGTTGTGCTCCCCTCCCTTTGCCCCCTCTGGGAAAACAAAGTCTGTTTTCAAACCTTCTCTGTGGCATCCAGGGTCCCTGATGCTCTTACAGCCACAGCCACAGCCACAGCCACAGCCACAGCCAGCTCCCTCCCTCCCTGACCCCACGGCCACCCCTTGGTTTATGGCTTTGTTATCTGTCCACACACCCTGACTGACAAACATAGCTTGGTTTTACACTTTTTGCAGGTAGAATCATAATTCTGTCTGTTTTGCATTTTACTTTTAATGTCCAACTTGTGGGACGGGCCCACAGCGTGCATTTTTGCTGCTGTGGTCAGCCAATTTGATTGACAGTCACTTTAGACCCTGGGACAGGTCTAAACACAAAAATATGTAGCAAAGATGTACAGTCTAAGGGAGCAGAAAACATAAAACCAAGGTGACAGACAGCAGGGAGCTCTGAGGCCTGGGAGCTGACCGAGAACGCAACCACACAGCCGGGTGCAGCCCAGGCTGCAGACCTGCGCCCAGCGGCTCCCGCCCCAGCCCCAACGGGTGGCCTCGGTCATGCAAGGAAGCCTGGCCGGGTTAACGGCCACGTGCGGGCGATGCGGGTAGTTGCTCATTTATCCTCCCACCTCGCCCTCCCGCAATCTCTCCTCGAAGGCGGGGCTTGACTCTGACATTGCATTGTTTTCACTGACGAAGCCGAGTCAACGCTGGTGAAAGAACGCGTAGGTTGAATTGAATATTAATCAGTTATTGATCCAGAAACACTGCAGGTGGCTTTCAGCTGCTTTACAAGGAAGGGAAATTCCAGAGCAATCACTCCCAGCAATATTGAGGCGGAAATCCTAAATAATGTGTCAGCTACTGGGACCAGCAGGATATAAAAGGACAGTTACGTCATGGGGAGGGGAGGGGGCAGGACTGGGCAGATCCAATGGGTGGCTCTGGACCCCGTGGGCAGGTCTGAAGGTAAGACACACTGCAGGACAGCCGCACACTGGGGGGAGGGCCGGGGTTTCATCTTCAGTCGCTCCGCAGGGGAGCGTGAACTTGGGGGAGGTGGTTCTCTAAGGCGGGGCAGTTGCAAAGGAACGGCTAAGGGCCTGTGGCAGCGACCCCTCAGTAGCTAGGTCGCCATCCTTTATGCCTGAAGGGGACTACTGAGCATAGAGCAGCAGGCAAGGCTGCTGGGTCCGAGCATTAACGATGCCATGTGCCATTTCTAAATTCAGGCAGCTTATTACTCACACAGACAACCAAAGGCGAGAGTGAGCCAACGGTGCGAGCTCCCTAGTCCTCCTCTCACACACCGGAAAGGACACACAGAAACGCCAGAGGCAGGTGACCACAGCATGCGCTGCTGAGGGACCACTCTTTCCCAAGCCCCAAAGAAATGGCAACAGAGAGACTGGCATACTGATCAAAACCAGAGCGCTAGCTGCTAGTCTGGGTGGATGTCCAGACTACACTCCGCAGCAGGTGTACATCCGCAGGTCTTTCTGAGCTCACGGCCGTCAGCAGCAGCCTCCCAGGAGGACAAGCAGGAGGATGGGAGATGGCCTGGGAGCAGGTCCTCTCGGCCTCCCCGCCTCCTGTCTTCTGGAAAAGCACAAGGCATTCTGCCCAGACAGAGGCGCTGTGGGTCCACTCTTGCCTGCAGGTCCCAGCGGGACTACAGCACCCACCCGCCATGACCCGGCAGAGTGCGTTTCAGCACCCTCAGGACAGTTTTCCATCAGAAAATTACATGTTGTGGCTCACAACATGAACAGAAAAAAAAAAAGAAAAAAATTGCATCATTATCTCCATAGATACAGAGAAGGCATTGAGCAAAACTCATCACCCATTTGTCATTTTTATAAACGCTCAGAGCAAACAAACTGGGGGTGGAAAAGCACCTTCTTAATCTAATACAGACGGTTGTAAACATTATCCTTTAATGGGTAATAGTGAGGCGAGGTGCCTTCTGTCACCACTTCTGTTCGGCACTGCACTAAGGTCACGGCCAGTGCGATAAGGCAAGAGGAAGAAATCGTTTACCCGGAAACTGCGATGATCTGACATCAACCTAATGTTTTCCTACAGATCAATCTAAAGTAGAGCTGCCCAGACACCAGAGTCTACGCACTTCACTCTCAGGGGTTTCCAAGCCATCACTGAGGACTCACAGAATTCTCAGAAGCCACTCACTCTTTCCCAGGCCCAAAGAAATGGCAACAGAGAGACTGGCACACTGATCAAAACCAGAGCGTTAGCTGCCAGTCCGGGTGGATGTGCGCAAACCATAAAAAACAGATGCAACAGCTCAAAAAAACATAGTGCTTGCAAACCAGTTATTATAGGGGCAAAGATCTCTCCACACCTCAGCAGCTCTGAGGCCACTGCAATTCAGGTCACTGTTACAGATATTAAATGTAATAATGTAGGAGAAAAGATAAAATCATGCTTATGACTCACCGCTTAAGATAGGAAATCATGTCCCAAGGTAAGGATGTTAGTAATGACTGATTTTAAAGTTTTGATCATTTACATGGAGAAATCTTAGTACTAGAGAGTTAATTCATAGGCAATACCTCATTTTGGTCACGCTACCAAGGTTTTTCACGGCGTAAGCTGTGCTGGCGCAGGGAGCAGTTCAGTGTCACTAACATTTGGACTGAGCACCACGGCAGGCCTGAGTCACAGACAGGGCCTGGTCTGGTTCTCAGGCCAGGGACACACGTTGTCAGGGCTGTAACTAGGTAAAGGCAGCTGTGGCCCGGCCACCTGAGCACAGTGGCTGAAAAGGATCAACGGGGTTTGCGATTCCTTCGCGTGTGAGTTCAGCCTTGGGCTAGTATGGTCAGCACGTCAGACTGTCCACTGCATTTACTCCCGTCTTCCTCGTTCACCGCGGAACCACATGCTTACTCTCGCCTGTGGGTGGTCAGCAGGAGGCTCTTGGTGTGTCTGCCCCGTGGGGCCTCTCTTGGCCGGGGGAGCTGGCGCAGCCAGGCACAGGGGTGCTGGAGACAACATCACCCTGATAACTGAGGAGTTGGACCGTGCTCTAGCCTCCTCACTCCGGAGAGGGATTAAGGGTGGCAGACCACAGCGGTCACCTGTTGTACTGACTTCCTTCCCTTCCTGTCTCATGTCCCATCCACTCACAGTGCTTCCTGGAACACCCCAATAGTAAACTGCTTGAACAGAAACCCTTGCCTCAGAGCCTGCTTGTAGGGGAGCCCAGTTAAAAGAGGGGATGCCAGAAGTGTCCAAGAAAGCAGGCCCTCGGGATGGGACCCGGGATGCGGCCAGATGACAGCAGGGCCTCCCTGCTGATGGTAAGCCCGATGGGGAGAACTCCCACCTGGGATGGACGGGGGTGAAGGAAGAGAGGGGCAGGTTCTGACTAGCCAACTGTCACCTCAGGAGATGCTGTGACAACTAGAATGCCACGTGGTGACATTTACAGAGACCTCTACCACCGAAATGCAGAGAACAGAACATGTTGAGAAACAGGGATCATTAGGGCAGTATGTTAAAAGGGAACAAAATTCACACCCCGAGGAAGTCTCCTTTAAGCGAGCGCTCTGATTGGGAAGGAAGGAGACTCAGACATGAGTGAGCCCATTTGGGCAGATGCCCCCAAGAACCCTTACACCCCAAGTTCCCCTGAACTCTTGGGTCTAGCAGGTGGCTCACCCCCCTGCGCTAGGGAAGGGCAGCCTCCTCCACCTGACAATCATTCAAAGGCGTCTCTGGAGAGAAAAGACTGGAAGGATAACCTCTGTCTTCCCCACGATCTGCCCACTTCCCCTCATTCCTCCTAAACCAGTGGTCCCAGCCTTCCTAATACCACGTCTATTTAATGCAGTTCCTCATGTTGTGGTGACCCCCAACCATAAAATTATTTTCGTTGCTACAGTTACGAAGTAGCAAGGAAAATAATTTTATGGTTGGGGGTCACCACAACATGAGGAACTGCATTAAAGGGACGTGGCATTAGGAAGGTTGGGAACCACTGTCCTAAACCATTACCTGGCTGAGCAGCAGCACGGCCTGAGGTGGGGAGTGGTGCCCTGCCGGGGAGGCAGAGTCACTTCCCAGGAGAGCTGCAGACCGGCCAGCTCACCCGGGCCGGCGGGAACTGGCAAGCATGTGTGGGTGTGGATCCTGAGGATGTCGGCCCCGTGGGAGCGAGAACAGAGCTGGCTGAGTTTCCTGAGGTGGGGGGTCTCTTCTGCTTTAGGATTTGGCACGTGGCAAGGACACATGAGGCCAGTTCCAAGACACTGCTCCGGGATAATGGCACCCCCAAATGAGGTGGGTTCCCCAACTGCCTTGCAGAGCACCGAGGGTCAGAGGCTCCGAGGGATGGCGTGCTGGAATGGCTCTGACAGCAGACCCCGCCTCGGGCAGGGGTACTCCCTTCCCTGAAACACTGAGGGAGGGGACATCAGCTTTGCCGAGCTCAGTGGTGGCCGTCCCGTTGCTCAGAGCTGACAACAGGAGATGCTGGGCCATAACTGTGTGTGTACTTCAAACTTGGGAATTGTTTACTTCTGGAATTTTCCACTTACTATTTTCTGACTGAGGTTGCCTGCAGGTAACGGAAACCAGGGAAAGTGAGCTCAGACCCTTTCTCAGCTGTGGAAGGACAGGATGCACCTGGCCTGTCCATCAGTGTTCTTGGTGAGCTGAGCTGCAAAACATGTCCGAACCTCCGTCGATAAGCATAGCATGGAGGAGTCGGCAGAAGTTAAATCCTCACGTTCACTGTTAATTTTCCTTATAATCGGTGAAAATGTTGCCTATAATAGGTGGTATTTACATTTCCAATTAATTCTTATATTTCTTGATGATCGAATAGAGAAAATGAATTAGGTTTCATTTTGAAAAATAAGGTTTATTTGTAATGTCTTCAAATAACTCTGTATCTGTATTTACCCTGGGGAATGCATAGGTAGGGAGGTTGCTCGCTTTAACATTTGCTAAAAAGGGGTTCTCCTCAGAGGAATGCAAAGGCTGAGACCCTTCTTCCCGCCAAACACCTCTTCTTTACTGTGCGGGACTCGGGGCGTGGGAGCCAGGACCTCGGAGCGCTCGGCAGAGAGGGGTTGGGGACAATGGCCAGAGCCAGCTGTCCTTAGGCAACTGAAAACAGGAGCTCCAGCTTAACCAGTTGGAGCAAAGTCTAAACATCAGAAAAGTAAAGAGGGAATACAACAAACTCTTCAAAATACATGCCTGAGGCGAGAACAGCTTGTGTTCAGTCTACGGCAGCTTCCGGATGCGACCTTCAGTTTTTAATCTTCGGGTTCATATCTGGAAAGAGACAGCAATTAACTTAAGAGCATCACATCATGACCCCTCTTGTCACTGTTACCAGGTGAGCTGGCGTGAAACATCTCCAGTGACTGCAGGGGTGACACACTGCATTTCTCGCTTTAATTCACGGCGGAGGCAGAGTCAGGCACTCATGACTCTGAGGGGACTCAGAGGGGCTTCCTGCAGCAGGCAGGAGGGACCAGCTAACTGCTGAGATGCCTTCAGACTCAAGCCTCTGTATGTGACAGATCCATGACAGCAGAGGAGAAATTCCGTCATTCTCTAAATTCAGATCCACACCATATGGTATGGCAAAGCGAGCAAAGGGTTAATGAGCCCAGATTCACCTCCTCGCTCTGTTCCCCTGGAACACTGATACAGATAATGTCAGCTGAGTGTGCAGACAAAACCGCTGATGACAAAAGTGGCCCTGATTAGCAGACTCCATCTGGACCAGGATGGTGAGCAATCGCCAAGGCCGTGGTGGGCGCCACCACCTGAGACCTCCCTCTGCACGATGAGTTCCTATAACTGCACTGTCCCCACCTGGGGTCTCTGTGAGCATGGACTTCTCAGCCATGCTGGCCATGGCATCCCTCTGCATAATCTCACTCTCTTGCACCTAAGTTGTCACCCGAGGGCACAGTATGACCAGGTCTTAGATGCGGCAAGGACGCTGTGAGGGAGAAATGCCCAGTGCTGCCCCTGCCAGCTGGCTGTTTCCCACCCGATGTCCTGCTCCCTGAATCCACAGCCAAGAGCAGCCGAGAGCAGGCATGGGCGAGTCTCCAGGACTGGCTCACTGAAAAGCCCGGTGGGCATCATAGACAAGGCCGGGCCGAAGCCCCACCGCTGTCTCAGACGCAGCTTCTGAGCAGTGCCCACCGGCCTGACCTCTCTGGACACAGCTTAGGTTTCATGAAGATCAGACATCGACCCAGCAGGGAGCCAAAGCTGAGAGGCACGTGGGCACAGCTTACTTTGCCAGTCGTTTCCTCAGGTCTTTGATTTGGTCGTTCTTCTTGGTTAGAATCTCTTTCATGTTCCGGTAGGCTGCTGTTTGCTGGAATTTCTTCTCTAACTCCTGCACAGTGAAACATGCCACTCACTACTAAGAAGTAGTTAAGGAAGGAAGGAATAAATCTGATGAAAGTGTATATTTTTTGCTCTAATTTTATTAATACTCTGCTTGTATTATTTTCTGATTTCTTTAAAAAACATACTCATATAAAATGAAGAGTATCCAAGCTTTAAAAATATTCTTTCAAATGATAAAATAGTAATGTCTCTCCAAACATAATGTTAGCAAATGACTCCAGCACACTGTGCCCGAGACATGGGAAAGGTATTTGAAACAGTAAAGTAATTTCAGGCAAAATAAGTATTATCTCTTTCCAAATCCCAAAGTAGAGTCATACTTCGGGATTTTTAAATTACTTAAATGTTTGCTCCCAAATCCTTAAAATTAAAGGTATAGGATCCTCAAAAAAAAAGTCACTCATCCCTCTGACAGGCTGCAGGAGTGACTGGCAGGAAGGGCAAGCCACTGTGGAATATTCTACCACACCACAGGGGTGGAGATTTTTATCATCACAGGTATTTTAGGGCCAAAGATGGAAGAATTTCAGTGCCCAGAAATGATAAATCTTTAGAACACACACTGGTCAACAGCTGGAGGAAGATGTGAATGTGCAGCTGTCCAGCGCCCGCCCAGTACTTTCCCCTACGGCACCCACCACTCCATGGACAGGCACAGACCATTCAGACCTTTTCAGCCATGCTCAGCTGTTCCTGAACCCGGAGCAGATCGTGCTTGGCTGTGGCTAGGCTCTCCTCCAGACACTTCTGGTTTTCTGTCTTGTCGCTGAGTGTCTTCTGAAACTCACTCTTTAAAGCGGCAACTGTGTTTTCCAAGTCACTCAAGTCTTGGGCCTTTATAAAATCCTAGGAAAATACACACGTGATCGTAAGTTCATGCTGACGTCCTAAGCAGTGACTGCGTTAGAAGGTGATTCACCTGCACAGGTGAGGGCAGGTGATGCTGCAGGTGCATGCCAGCATCCCTCCCAGCCTGCACCCCGGCCCCCGGCACTGCCAGCCCCCGCCCCTGGTTCGCCCTCAGCCCTCGGTGCACGGTGTCCTGCACATGGCAGAGTAAAATATGATCTATGAACTGTGGGACTCCAAAGAGAAGCAGGACAGAGGTGAGATTCTAGATGTGACAGGCTTGTGCGTCTCAGTGCCGGCATGGCAAACAGGTTTTATTTTGAAATTAAAAAAATCCTGGTGCAGCAGTTTCAATGATACACATGGAAGAATAATAAAATTATTTATGACCGGCCTGTGTGGCTCAGTTGATTGAGCATCAACCCATGAATCAAGAGGTCACTGGTTCGATTCCTAGTCAGGGCATATGCCTGGGTTGAGGGCTCAATCCCCAGTGTGGGGCATGCAGGAGGCAGCCAGTCAATGATTCATTGATGTTTCTATCTCCCTCTCCCTCCCTCTCTGAAATCAACAAAAATATGTCTTTAAAAATATAGATATTTAGGGATTTCTTGTATGCCAACGAGCTCTCGGGACACGTGAGCTGTGTATGTGTCCTCGGCCCTGGAGGGCAAAGTGACGGGTGCCTTTCTCACTGCTTTTCCCGGACCAGGAGGTCGGTCTCCAGGCAGCACAACAGCGGCGGGGAGTGAGGGTCGTGGTAGCAGAGGAACGGTAACGAGGACTTAATGTTCGGTTCATAACTGTCTGGCCAATGTGAGAGCTTCCTGAGTTCACCTGCTGGTTGTCCTGGTCCAGCTGTAAGTCGCGCAGCACCCGCTCTAGCTCTGACTTCTCGTCCAGCGCGTTCACAGCCTGCAGTAAGTTTGAACACAGCACGTCAGGACGAGCCTGTAAGGAACTCTCAGGATGATTCGTTAGCGGGTTTCTCAGGTACCTGCATTTCGATGGTCTTCAGCCTGGACTTCAGTTTCTCATTCTCTTCTTGGAGCCTTAAAATTTCCTTTGTGAGTAAGTTACAGTTTTATTATTTCAGCCAAAGAATTTTTCATCGTTGACATTACTTGTTTCATTTTAAGAGATGATGAAAACCTGCCTGCCTGGTCACGGGTAACATCCCATTTTCCCCAGCGCACCGGCCGCGGCACCTGGAGTCTTTGAGATTCCTAGCTGCTCCTCTCATGTCTCAGACTCTCTCAGCCTCCCCCTCCTCCTGCCCCAGCCTTTGCCTAGCTCCTCCCTGCCTGATCCTGCGACTCCCGCCTATTCTTGGCCTACCCCGCACCACTGCATCAGAGTGCTGTCCGGTCCCATCCTGCCAGCCTCCTCCCTGCGCTGCCTGCCACACTCTTGACAACCCAACCTGTCTTTCCTCTTCAGCCCGCCTGGCACTGCCTTCCCCAGTCTGTCCTGCTCTTACACACACCCCTGCCTCTCTGCTGCCGCCCGGTGGCACCTGTGGCAACAACTAGCGTTTGTCTCTGCTTCCAGAACACCAGCTCCCCTTCCCAGGAGACCCCGAGGTGTTTGAGGGCAACAGGCCAGGTATGAGACTGCTTTTTGTCTGACAAGAGCCAGCATAATGTTGGCAATTCAGGAATCATGAAAAATATTTATTTGTGTATTGGTTATTTTTATAAACCTCTTATCATTATCACAGACTATAAATGTCAAATGCCCATCGATAAATGATGTCCGAAATTCCATGCCCTTCACTTCCCATGAGAAAATGCAACGAGAGCTGCTCAGTGGGGATGTACAGCACAACGCAGGGTATGTTCACTGATCCTGGAGTAACTGTGAGGCCAGGTGAGCACTGGAATTGTTGAGGATCACTTTGTATATTACGTAAGTGTCTAACCACTATGCTGCATCCCTGAAGCTAATAATAAAATTATATTGAATGTCAGCTGAAACTGAAAAACTTCTAATTTTTGTTTAAAGAGCTGCTTCAGACTTGCTAGAAGGTAAGTATGCCCTCTTCTGGCCCACCGGTACCAACAACAGGAGTCTAATTACCCTCTTGGACCAAATCCTAACCCAGCTCCTCCTCCTCAGTGTCTCCATTCTAGAGCTGTGAGGCAAGGAGAGGATGCAATCGCGGATCTGTGCCCACCCCCCTCCAAAATGATGGCAACATTACCTTGTTCAGGAGCTCTGCTGTTCCACCCTCGTTAAGGGGAGCAAGTTTTGGCTTTATGATGTCTATGATGGGCTGAAATGAAATACAGAAATCGAGCTGAAACCAGCACAGAATAAATCGCGTGATCATGGAACTCTCACACTTTCTAAATGGAGGTGCTGTGTAAGCATATCCACGGGAAGTCAGCTCCTCGGACGAGGGGATTCGTGTGGGTTTGGTTCTCTGCTACATCCCACGGCCCAATACAAATTGGAGGAAAACATGAAACCCATCCTCCCATATCTATTGTAAAAAATACAGACGGAAGGAAAGGAGGGAAGGTGTTTAAAGCCAGAGCAGGTACAAAACCCTAGCATCTCAGGACTGGGATAGAAAAATGACCCAAAATGACCCTTTCATTGAACGTGTGGGAGCGGAAACAGATTTCTGCATGAACCCAGACTCTGGGAAAAACTAATAGCGATGAGGATTTAGGCAACTACACTCCAGATGAAGAATTACTTGGCAGTGTAGCCATGTGTACAAAAACCAAAAGACTCCATTCCTCTGACTGAGAAACATCTTAGTCAGAAATGAGTTCCAGCCGAGACTGATTTGGCTCAGTGGATAGAGCGTCGGCCTGTGGACTGGAAGGTCCCGGGTTCGATTCCAGTTGGGGGCACATACCTTGGTTGGGGTTGTGCAGGAGGCAGCTGATCGATGTCTCTCTCTCATCTATGCTTCTGACTCTCTATCTCTCTCCCTCCCTCTCTGTAAAAAAATCAATAAAATATTAAAAAAAAAGAAAAAGAAATGAATTCCACAGGAATACCTGGGAAACTGTTTATATGTGTATATTCACGATTCCTCTCAGCAGCATTTCGGGGGTTTTTATGGGGCAACAAGTAGTCACTGCAAATGACGAGAAGGATTAAAAAGAGAAGTAGCTCCTGTTAGTACGGTCTCCACATGACAGACAAGGAAAACGAGGCTCAGCCATTTCAGGTAAACAGCTCAAGGTCTGGAGTGTTAGAGCCAAGATGTGTGCACAGATGTAGCTGACACGCCTGTACTTTACATCATGGGAGCAGAGAGTTTATATGAGTGGAGTCAGGTGGACAGCAGGGAGTGTGTGTGTGTGTGTGTGTGTGTGTTGTGTGAGAGATAGTGAACAAAAACAGGCTTTCACAGTTATTTATAAAACCTTTCCTCTTTTACCTGAAAATCTGAGACAGTTTTTCAATCCTGCTCTTAAATCAAATGCTTTACTTGGAGGACCCACACTTTCACCTCTGAGTGCCCAGAGTAACTTGGAAACTTTAAATACTGGCTATTATAGCATGGACTTAAAATGACCCAAAATTACCTTTTTAGTGGAAGATGTAAACTCTGCCTTTTCGAATTCTGCAACTTGTTCTAGTAATTCCCTAGAGAGTACAAAGCAAATTTGAAAAACATTTATTTAAAATGAATTTAAAGTAAAATCACACACCCAAGAATACAATCGCTGGAACCAATCTCACACATGCTGGGAGAACAGAAAAGATGCACACCTCCCCATGTCAGGGTAACATCCAGTTACCAGCGGCCAACGACCAAACACAGCGGCCTCAACTCTGAGTCTGCCACAGCACCTAGGACTTGCCACCCACTGCGTGCAGTGCAACTGCTAGAACTACGGTGTTAGACAACTATGTCTGAGATTTGTAGGCAACTCGGCATTTCTGAGGTGCTATAGGGAGATTATCAGATAATAAACATCATTAGCTAGTAGATGTTCCAGAAAGACGAACTGGTTTTAATAGAGCAGCCTCACAAAGATGGGAGCCACCTGAAGAAGGCTGACACAGTCCTAGAGACAGTGACTCAGGAGCCTCAGCGGGGATGCAGTCACTGCTCGTCCAAGCTCCTTCCCAGTCATCTTCCCATTTCCTCGCCGGCAACCTGCTCATGGTTCTCCTTCCCAACCACAGGCCCTACCCGTGTGGCCAACCCTCCACGTGGCCCACACGCTGCAGCTGTGCTGAGATAACAGTCCCCAGGGTCAGAGGTCAGACTTTTCCGATTTCTGCATGACTTTTCTGAGGATGTTTCAAGCTTGCCGGTTTTTAAAAAATTAATGAGCTCTTTGATGATGTTTGGATTATAAATTTTTTTTTTAACATTTCCTATTTAAAAGACAGGTCTAGTTGACCTATCTCTAAAGATTTATTGTTATGCTGATTGGGCTACTAAATATAGTAGTAAGGAATAGTTAGTAACAGCCTAAAGAGCAATTTCATATGTTTCTAATGCCCAGGAACAGTAGAAGCAGAGAATTTTGAAAAGGATGCCAAGAGGCACCCAATAGGTCACTGAGGACCCATGCTTTGCCGCTGCCCAGCCTGAATTTTCTTGCGCATCTGCCCTGAGAAGACATTCACTAACTTTTAAGAACGTGCTTGGGCCACTATTATCGTAACTGCAGGCACACATCTGATTACCTGTTTTCCAGTTCAGAGATATCTGTCTGCAGCTTGAGGTACCACTTCTCGGCTTGCGAGAAAAGCTGCCGCAGGAGTAACACGTTGGTGTAGGCCGTGTTGATGAGCTCTGACTCCACCTCGCTGTGAACCACAGCCTGCAACCCGCTCAGAACCTCAGAGACTTCATCGATGGTGAAGGTCTCGTCCACCAGCCTGCAATGCAACAACCCAAACGTCCGCATGAACAACAAAAACAACTACAAAATAAAGAAACCTGCACTGTGACATGGAGGGGATGACAGGTTATTGTGACAATCTCTCTGGGAGCTAGCCCCTTTATTAATAACTTGGCCAACGATCAGCTCACATGCCTTCCCAAGTGCTCTCTACACTTTCTTCTTTCTATTATTTTTTAAAATGTATTTTATTGATTTTTTACAGAGAGGAAGGGAGAGGGATAGAGAGTCCGAAACATCGATGAGAGAGAAACATCGATCAGCCGCCTCCTGCACGCCCCCCCACTGGGGATGTGCCTGCAACCAAGGTACGTGCACTTGACTAGAATCGAACCTGGGACCTTTCAGTCCGAAGGCTGATGCTCTATCCACTGAGCCAAACGGGCTAGGGCTCTTTCTATTATTTAGCTAGCATTTCAATAATTGTAGAAACTATTCACAAAGTAGTACAAGCCTATGAAAAAAATCAATGATCATTATATGTTGCTTCTCCTAGCATTCTTGAGACTCGAAAATAAAACAAACAAAAATCTAACTCCCCTCAGATAAAACCCCATGGACCACTGACTACGCCATAAAGGTGAACATCAATCAGCAACAAGAGCATTAAAAATCCATCTCCCACAGACCGTGTTTGAGTTGGGAGGCAATTTTGGGGCCAACTTCTTCAATCCCCTCACTCTGCAGATGGAAACACAGACTCAGGAGGCGGAGGTGACAGACCCACGTCCCCCTGAACCCCTTATGTGCGCAGGTTTGAGAACAGATGGCTCCCACAATTTAATCTGAGTCTCACACATCCCTGTGGCTATGTAGCTGCTCTCAGTGACAACTGACCAGGATAATCCCGGCAATGGTTTGCGTGGCCTCTGCCACAGCCTCCCCACATTGGCTGCCGGAAGGCCCCATGTTACCACTGGGATACCTGCTCTCCTTGAGGTCTTGGAAGCAGGAATCTACAGTTTTGAGTCTCAAGCTCCTTTTGGAGCGAGCAAAACGCATATAATTAATAACTTCATTCTGATGGTGCTCATTGAGGCCCAACTCTGCCTGAAAGAGAGAGAGAAGTCATTTGTTAAGTCTTGAAACTGTAATAAAAGGACCAACAATGAAAGCACAGGCTGTCTTGTGGCAGAGATGTCATATGGCCATTATTAAATCCTGCTCCCTTCTTCTCAGGTGCCTGGCTGGCTGCCCAACCAGGGGACACTTCCCAGCCCCCCTGCAGTCAGGTGTGACCTTGGAGGAGGCGTGACTAGGCTGAACCTGCAGACAGTAACTGTGCCCTAGGGCCTAGGGGGTTGGGGGAGATGAAAGTGACCTGTATCTTTAAATGATTTAATGGAGCAGCACTGACTCCTGAGATGAGCAGCGAGATGGCTGGTAGGAGAGAGACGAAACTAACCTTTGTACTCTTTAAACCATTGTTTTTTAGATTTCTATTACAGCAGCGGTTCTCAATCTGTGGGTCTCGACCCCTTGGGGGTCGAAGGACCCTTTCATAGGGGTCACCTAAGACCAGGGGAAAACACCTATTTCCCATGGTCTTAGGAACCAACACACCGCTCCTTGGTGTAGCAAAGTGTAGCCATGTAGTTTACTGTTGTCATATGAAGACTGTTACCCATGCTACACACCACAATTCAAGACAAAATTTCATTTATTTGTGATTAGAAATAAATATTTCACAATATATAATTACATAGTTTTTGTGATTAATCCCTATGCTTTAATTATGTTCAATTTATAACAACGAAAATACATCCTGCCTATCAGATATTTATATTACAGTTCATGACAGTAGCAAAATTACAGGGATGAAGTAGCCACGGAAATAATTGTATGGTTGGGGGTCACCACCACATGAGCTGCCTTAGGAAGGTTGAGAACCACTGTATTACAGCAACTCAACTTTACCTCCTCTCATACAGCGTTAAACATTAGATTTGGTTTTGACATAGCCATTCATTGGTCTTGAATTTTTAAACCAGATGGCAGCTGGATGACTATGAGCTAAAGATGAAAACAATTCTTTTTCATTTTATAGTTACACTGTCTTAGCACACAGGAAAACGGGGCCTCTTTTTCAACAGGTCAAAACGAAAAGAAATGTCAACCAAGTTCCCGCAGGTGTAAAACGGGAGGCTTGGATTCTTTTAAATAAAAGTCATTCTCACATCAGAAAGCTGGATCCGGCCACGTTCTCCCGCCTCGGCTCCTTAACACTTAATTGTTTATTCTGTTAAAGGGTGTGTGTGTGTGTATGTGTGAGTGTGAGTGTATGTGTGTGTATGTGTGTCAGTGTGAGTGTATGTGTGTGTATGTGCGTCAGTGTGAGTGTGTGTGAGTGTGTATGTGTGTATATATGTGTGTCAGTGTATGTGTGTGAGTGTGTGTGTGTATGTGTGTCAGTGTGAGTGTATGTGTGTGTGTGTGTGTGTGTGTGTGTGAGTGTGTGTGTGTGTGTGTGTGTGTGTGTGTGTGTGTGTGTGTGTGTGTGTGTGTGTGTGTGTGTGTGTGTGTGTGTGTGTGTGTGTGTGTGTGTGTGTGTGTGTGTGTGTGTGTGTGTGTGTGTGTGTGTGTGTGTGTGTGTGTGTGTGTGTGTGTGTGTGTGTATGTGTGTCAGTGTGAGTGTATGTGAGTGAGTGTGTGTGTTTGTTTATGCTGTGAAAGGTGTAGGTGTGTGTGTGTCAGTGTGAGTGTATGTGAGTGTGTGTATGTGTGTCAGTGTGAGTGTATGTGTGTGAGTGTGTGTGTTTGTTTATGCTGTGAAAGGTGTAGGTGTGTGTGTGTCAGTGTGAGTGTATGTGAGTGTGTGTATGTGTGTCAGTGTGAGTGTATGTGTGTGAGTGTGTGTGTTTGTTTATGCTGTGAAAGGTGTAGGGGTATGTGTGTGTGTGTGTGTGTGTAAACACCTGCGGAGTTTTTGGAAGCGAACGGGAATCCTGAGCGCGGCGAGTGTGTGTATGTGTGTCAGTGAGTGTATGTGAGTGTGTATGTATGTGTGTGTGAGTGTATGTGTGTGTGAGTGTATGTGAGTATGTATGTATGTGTGTGTGTGTATGTGTGTCAGTGTGAGTGTGTGTGTGTGCGTGTATGTGTGTCAGTGTGAATGTGTGTGTATGTGTGTCAGTGTGAGTGTATGTGTGTGTGAGTGTGTTTATGCTGTGAAAGGTGTAGGGGTGTGTGTGAGTGTGTGTGTGTGTGTAAACACTTGCAGAGTTTTTGGAAGCCAACGGGAATCCTGAGCGCGGCGAGCCCCGCCAGCTCCCTCCACCGCCCGCCTGCCGGCGGGGCCGGGCGAGGAGTAACGCCACGCCGCGCGGCGGAGCGAGGCCACCCGGGCCGGGCGCTTCGGCCAGGACCACCCCGGACGGGCTGCGGCCGAGGTGAGCTGTGCCCTCGCACCGGGGCGGCCCCCTCCTCACGGAGGCCCAGAAGCGGGCGCCAGCCCGCCGCAGGCCCCGCCATCACCGCGGGGCCCCGCGCCGCGTCCCCAGCCCCGGCCGCCGCCCGCTCCCGGCACGGGGCCAGCGGGCCGCTACTCACCATGGCGGCCGGCGGAGCGAGCGGCCTCAGGGAGCGGGAGAGGCCGGCGCGGCCCTGCCAAACCGGGAGCCACCAACCCAGGAGGTTGGACCGCAGCGGCTGCGGGGGACGGGAGGGCTGTTGAGAAGCCTCTGGTTGCTAATGGCAACGGAGGCACGTGACCCCGGAGGGAGACTAGTTTATTGGTCTTTAAGATCACGTGTCAGGAAGTTCCCCGTGACTGACCGGTCTCCGCATGCGCGTTGGTTCTCAGAGCCGGAAGTCCCACCTTTTCGCGCCACGCTGTCTGCGGGCGGGCCGCTGTTGTTGCCAAGGTAACAGGAGGGGCGGGGCTGCTTGGGGACTGACTGCTGCGCAGGGCTCATCCCTCTCGGCTGGCAGCTTGGCAACCCCGAGGGCTTTGGCCACCCGACTGACTCTCGACCTTTCGACGGGTTTCTGGGGCATCGGGTGCCCCCACTTTTCAGACTTCCTTTTCTCTCCAGGAGTTCCCACTTGGCTGAGATGGGCCGATGGCACCAGTGCCAGGTTCCTGGACCTTTAAAGCTTTGAACGATACTCTTTCCACCCCGCCTGCCTTTTTCTCTCATATTTCTGCTTTTTTAAAAAAAAAATCTCTAATATAACACCCCCTTTCCTTAAAAAATAAATGAATAATCGTGCCGAGACCGGTTTGGCTCAGTGGATAGAGGGTCGGCCTGCAGACTGAAAGGTCCTGGGTTCGATTCCGGCAAGGGCATGTACCTTGGTTGCGGGCACAACTCCAGTAGGGGGCGTGCAAGAGGCGGCTGATCAATGTCTCTCTCTCATGGATGTTTCTGACTTTCCCTCTCCTTTCCTCTCTGTAAAAAAATCAATAAAATATATTAAAAAAAAATAATCGCGAACTTAGTCGTTGAAAGAGCAGCGAATTTCAAACGATTATGCCTAAAATCAACAAGCAAGCTTCTGTGGCCTCACAGCCAGCAAGTCTAACGCATCATGAGGCCTGGCTCTCTATGGACCCTCCGGGAGCAATCGCCCCTCTCTTTAATACTGCCCCAGAAGAGCAAACATTCTGCAGAGACCACGAGGTTGGGGCTGGGTGGGTGATATCTATCCATTGAGTGGGCACTGGCCATTGAGTAGGTATTTCTGTAGGCTCTGAAGCAGTGGTTCTCAACCTTTTTAATGCTGCAACTCTTTTAATGCAGTTCCCCATGTTATGCCCCCAACCATAAAATTATTTTCGTTGCTATTTCATCACTGTCATTTTGCTACTGTTATGAATCGTAATGTAAATATCTGTATTTTCCGATGGTCTTAGGCGACCCCACAGGTTGAGAACCCCTAGCAGGGTCACCTAAGACCACCGGAAAACACAGATATTTATATTATGATTCATAACAGTAGCAACATGACAGTTGTGAAGTAAGCAACAAAAACAATGTTATGGCCGAAACCGGTTTGGCTCAATGGATGGAGCGTCGGCCTGCCATCTGAAAGGTCCCAGGTTTGATTCCAGTCAAGGGCATGTGCCTTGATTGTGGACATATCCCCAGTGGGGGGCGTGCAGAAGGCAGCTGATGGATGTCTCTCTCTCATGGATGTTTCTAGCTCTCTATATCCTTCATCCTTCTCCTTCCTCTCTGTAAAAAATCAATTATATATATATATATGTGATTTTATGGTTGGAGGTCACCACAACATGAGGAACTGTATTAAAGGGCCGAGAACCACTGCCTGGGCAGAGACATGAGCCATATGCTGTCACTGGGGAGGCAATGAGTATGCAAAGTGAGCTCAACACAGACAGAATAAGGAGCATACTAGCAGAGAGGGGAGGAATCTGGGAGATCGAAACTCGAGGAGAGGTATTTGGCATCAGCCCTGACTCATGAACAGATACAGTCACTTAGGTAATGCTTTTTGGGTTTATGTTGATTTCGGCCACTCCATAGTGCAACTTTAAAATGGATCACAGTAGGGACCTAAAGGTCTAGAAAGGATTTTAGAGCTCTAGCTCCACCTGTTTACATTGTGGAA
The DNA here is from genome assembly GCA_004026805.1 of Lasiurus borealis. Classification (NCBI taxonomy): domain Eukaryota; kingdom Metazoa; phylum Chordata; class Mammalia; order Chiroptera; family Vespertilionidae; genus Lasiurus; species Lasiurus borealis. Next base: position 803 of record PVJN01025907.1, on the reverse strand, counting down.
AAAGAGACGCAGAGCCAAGGTCACATGTTCAAGGCCTCAGAGGGTTGGGTGGGGACATCTGAGGTTTGAGTTTGGGACGAAACTAATATAAATATGTTTTCAAGACCAAAACCAGAAAGCAGATGTGAACTATTCTGGGACAGTAGGTGTTAATTACGTTCTGATATCAAGAATTTCATTTTTCTTTTCATTTCCCGCCCAACTTCACTCTGGCCTCCCCGTGGCTTCTGGGCAGAATCTCTGGCTCCCTGCAAGGTCCAAAAGGGCCGGTTCTCAAGCCCTCACCCCATCAGGACCCCTCCCAGCTCAGCAAAATGTCTGCTCTACCACGCACTTCTCACATTTCTGTTCAATGAGTGTTTGCTGAATTTGATAATAATAGTTGCTATCTTTTAGTGCCTACTATGGGCTAGACACAGTCCATTCCAATCATGGATCTTCACTGTCTTCTGTTCTACAATAGATAGTCATTGAATGCACTTGAATAGGTGTGGATCCAAGACAAAGAATTTTATAAAAACACTTTTAGGACATTTAAGAAAATAGAGCTGTTTGTCAGTTTGTATTCAAAGGAAATGTAAGTGTATTTTCTTAACAGGCAAACTCCTGTGCTTGCTAAGCGTGATTAATGTAGGGGGACTAACACAGTGGCCACATATTTTATCTGTGACTATATTTGTGGCTTGGGAAATTTTGTAAGTTGTTACACAAAGCCGCTCATTGTTCTTACTTAAAATCCTATTTTATCCTAAAATCTTCTGTCCCAAGGATGTCAGATCACTTTTAGCCAATCTGTCCAGCTG
>PVJN01025906.1:0-29577 GCA_004026805.1 Lasiurus borealis | reverse complement strand
ATCCCTTCCCTTGTCTCAGCATTTTCACTATGCTGGGAGAACTTCTGTGTTGGATTCAGCCTTATGATAGCAGGCTTGCAAAAACGCAGAAGCCTCTGTTGAGCTTGGGATGGGTGGAGTCTCAGGGCTTAAGGGACCGCCTTGCCTTCCAGTCGGCCCCGCCCTCCACGGCCCCCAAGTCTCACGTGACTGGGCAATGTCTGGAGCGGTCCTTGTACGCACGCACCCGCAGTGCCTCCAGACCGATGCCTTTCCAGCTCCCCTGCGCCCCAGGATCACACGAGTCTAGGTCTCCAGGGTTTCGCCCGAAACGGGCCCAGTGGACTCAGAAGTGGCGCAGTTGGGAGGGTCTGTCTCCCGCCCAGTGGCGAAAGCCAGTGGCCCAATCAGCAATCTGTCCTCCGAGCAGTGCTGTGCGCGCCACCACCAGCCCTCTGATCTTTTGCGACTCCCCTAAAAATCCGTGCACCTCTTTTCACAGTCCAAAATCCCCCCCCGTATGAGTTTCGGCTGGATCTGGGGTTTAGTGTCGTAGGATAAGGGGTTCAATGCCGTTGGGAGTCTCCGTTTCCCTCCCGCCAGAGAAAGCCAGCCAGGTAGTCCGGCACCCGCTCGGCACCCGCTCTCTCAGCGCGCGCGTCTCCGTACCTCAGCTTTTTGTGGCTCCTCTGGGTCTCTGTGAGCCCCTCTTTTTCCCTCTAGCTGTAGAACTTCCACTCAGCCAGCCTTCCTGTGGTTCTGGATGATGTCTGTTCTGTCTTTTAGTTGTAGTTTTGAAATTGTTGTGCGAGGCAGCAGTGTAGGTGTTTACCTATGCCGCCATCTTGGATTCTCTCACTATCTTTCATTTTCATGGGAAACTTGGGTGTTTGTTAACCTTGTACTTCTCTGTTAGATTCCGTCTTAGCAGTTTTTCCTGTTCCTCTCCGCCCCTTCTCTGACTCTTGTCCTTTCCACTTCTCCATTCCTCATTTCCTCTTTTCCCTCAGCACCTCCCCTGCCCAGACTTTGGTGCCCACACACCAGTACCCCTCAAATCAGGGCCAGGGGTGTTCCTGGCAGAAGGGAAAAGGCTCTCATAGGTCCTTGAGAGCCAGGTGGCAGTGCTCACAGGCCTGTGTCTGAGCAGGGCTGTGTTGGAAGGGGGTTATTTGACTTTCCCAGCATGAGAGTCCCCTCCTGTGGAGGCCGAGCCCCAGTCACTGGACTCCTGGGGCGGAAGAGCCCAGACTGCTCTGCTCCCTTAGTTGGCCCTTCCGGGAGCCGCCTGGTTTCTAGCGCAGGAAGGGGAAGGGGCCAGAGCTGGGGGAGGCGTGGCAGGAAGGGGGGAACTCTGTGGTCAGGGAGCTGCTCACCAGCACAGCTGTGCCGGCCCTCAACTCATACCGCCCTCTGCCCGCCCAAGATGATTCCCGCGGCACTCCTGCTCATACTCCTTTTGGTTGAACAATCAGGTGAGGAACAGTGAACTGTACTCCCAGGTGGGAGTCAAGGGCATAGGGGTGGGTGAGGCAGGGACCCTGGAGGTGGGGGACAGAAGTAGGCAGCTGGGCACAGGGACTCAGGCTGGCCCTATGTTTTTCCATCTGAGTACAAAAGTCAGTTTCCTCCTTGTCCCCATCTTAGGATTGATAGACACCCCAGGCTCCAGCTGGCAGGGAGGGGATTGTGTGACATAAAAAGCTGAGTTTCCTGTGGGTGCCTTTGGTCTTGTCCAGGAGGAGCTGACTTCTATCTGGTTAAGTAATACTGTCAAGTGCCTGTGGGGAGCAGAGCCTGGCCTTATGCAAGGTAGTGAGGCCAGGCTAGCTACACAGATGTGCTTGCTGCTTCCGTGTCATGGCTAATATGCACCTCCCATCAGCCACTGCTCGGAGGATAGGCAGTGTGAGCATCTAGAGACCTGAGCATCCTCAGGGAAACCAAGGCAGGAATGGGAAAGTCAGCAGTCAGTTTATGACCTCTCACCTCTTTACCTTCAGGGATGTTTTGTGTGAATATTTACAAGATGGATGGTTGTGGCTGCAGTTTGGGGGAGACAGGACTAGTGAAACGAGACAATTTGGGGAAATTGAAAGATGGAAGGTTGCACCCACCCAGCTATGAAGGTAGAAAGGTCCGAGAGCAGCCGTGTGCTGGGAGCCCTGCTGAGGCCTGGGGAGAACATGCGCAAGGGCAGGAAGCTCAGCTTTGTTTCCAGTGTCACTGGCTACTCTGAGGGAGCTGCTTCGCTTGCTTGACCCTTGGTTTCGTCATCGGTAAGATGGCGACGTTTTCAAAACAGGCAGTTTTGAGAGACCGTCATCACAGAATAAAAAGTCACAGGCCCGGGAGCCCATGTGACAGAGGCCAGGGTGAGGGGCTGCTAGGAGCTCAGACCCTATTTTACTTTTTTAATTGCACAAACTTCCTCTCAGTAGCCCAGGGTGTGAGGAACAGGGTAGAGTCCCACAGACACTGCATCCGGGAGATGGAATCTCAGCTGGGGGCCTTCCCTGGAGGACTGTGCCCGGGGTATGGGTACTCCTGAGGCTAAGGAAGCAGGTGCCTTGCTTTTACATGCCCCAGTGTCTGATAGGCAGAGTGCTGTGTGGCCGAGGCTAGATGACCAGTAACAGAGAAATGGCCTTCCCGCCCTTCCCCAGCTCACATCCTTCCTGTCCAGCTCTCAGCCACAGGTCACAGGACTGAGCAGACACTCCTGTGGTTTCTTCACTGACATTTGTCACTGCCTTCCCCTTGCCCTACCCTCCAGGCTGAGGTTTTGGTGTTTGCCTAGTGCACTTAGATGAATCCCTTGAGAGCTATGAAGTGCTTAGCCAAGCCTGAGGAACCCCAGTGCTCGCAGGAAAGCCTGGGGCTGAGGGAAGTCCTCAGGGCTTAGTGCACTGAGTTCTAGCATCGCTCTCAGGCTGAGGAGAGGAATCCAGAGAAAGAGCAAGCTTCCTTGGAGTGCACCCCAGGCCTGGCCTCCCTCCCAGAGTCCTCCCTTCCCTGATGCCTTTGCCCCATGGGCACCCTCTCTCCCCTCAGAGGCCCTGGGAGAGCCTCAGATCTGCTACATCCTGGATGCAATCCTGTTTCTGTATGGGATCATCCTAACCCTGCTCTACTGTCGACTCAAGGTGAGGCTGGGCAGGTGGGTGGTAGTAGCATGGCTTTAAGGAGAAACTCATCAAATTTGGAGGGAAGGGGGATTGTCACTTACATTGCTCTTACTAATGACCGCCCTCTACTCCAGATCCAAGTGCGAAAGGCAGCTGTAGCCTATCAGGTATGGATGCTCCTCCCCACACCCAGGTGTCAACAGTTTTGCAGACTCAGCCCTTCTGGGCTAGAGCCTTGGGGTCTGCAGCCTTGGAGAGCATGAATCTCAGGTGCTGACCTGCATAAGCTTCAGAGACCCCCTTGCTACCTCATCCTACCCACCCTACCACCGAGCCAAGTCACAGGTGACAAGTCTCACGCCTGGCTGATATGTCCCTGGGTGTGGAAGAAGATGCTGGGGGGTCCTGGAGGATGTGTGGGTCTCTGACAAGTTGCTCCTTTGCCTCCACAGAAGTCAGATGGCATTTATACGGTGAGTTGGCCCCACCCACTTCCCAATCCCAGGAAGTCAGCAGGAGAGGGTGGATTTTGAGTGACCTTTGGAAGGATAAGATCTGTGGGGGTGAGTGGGAGCCATGGAGGGGTGCAAAGCTCCTGACTGTCCTCTGATCTTCACTTCCAGGGCCTGAGTCCCCGGAACCAGGAGACTTATGAGACCCTGAAGCATCAAAAACCGACAGAGTAACTGCAGAACAGATGCTCTTGGTCACGTCCTCCTGCTCCCAGTTTCTGATCAGCCCCATGGCTGACACCACATATGCCTCCCACCTTTAATGCCCAAGAACTCCTATATAAAGATGTTATGCCCCCAGGAATGGACCCATTGGTTCTTCTTCCCTGCCCAAGACCTGTGCTCAGATCCTGCTCATTAATGTGCTTATGCTAGTCTCTTCTGACCGCCCTCTCCTTCCCTGCACCCAGCTCCCCCACTGCCTCCCCTTCATACTCCCAGTTCCCACAGGGCAGTGGGAAGGGAAAAGCACCAATAAAGCCAACACAGACTGGGCTCCATTCCTTGCTTTCTTCCTGTACACTGAGCCTCTGCAGGGCTCTGACTGGGTACTGAAGTTGCCATTGGGAGGAAGAGAGTCCCACACCTGATCTCACAGAGCTCAGTGTCAAACGCCAGGCTGTTTTGCTCAAGGGAAAATGCTGCTGTGAGGGGACAAATGAGACCCTTGGCCCCAGGCTTCTAGTTTATAGCTGGAGCAGGTACTTGCATGTTGGGATTCTGGGCATATTAAGAGACATTTGAACCTAAGAAGTGACTTCTGGACTGTGGAGAAGCCTGGCTGCCCAGTCTCAAAGAGTGACCAATTCAATCACAGTGGGCGTCAGAGTCTATGGAACAGCTCACAGTGTCCGAGGCACAGCCTGACCCAAAAGCTCAGTGTCAGGAGGGATGATGTGAGGAAGGCTCATGTGATGCCCTAAGGAAAGATTGCATGGGGACAGTTTTCAGCAGGTTCTGGGGCAAGAGAGACCTTAGTGGAACAGGGAGGGATTGGATGTGGGCAAGACAAAGGGGACAAGTTGGGTTCTGAAGAGAAGGGAGCTCCTTGAGTGCATGGGTGGGCAGTAAAGGAACCCCTCCTCAGCGCCTATCCTGTTTCCAGCAGGAGGTGGTATTCCTGGGAAGTATGTTGTTTTTTTTTTTAGAGAGAGAAACATCGGTTGCCTTCTGCATGTGTCCTAACCCCAGGGATCAAATCTGCAACCCAGGTGCATACCCTTGACTGGGAGTTGAACTGGTAACCCTTTAGTGCATGCTCTGACCACTGAGAACACTGATCAGGGATTCTTTCTAGCATATGGGATGATGCTCCAACCAACAGAGACCAGCCAAGGCTGGAAGTCTGTGCATCCCATCTGCTGCAGCCTGTCCTGCCTTGGACCCAGTAGCCTCTCAGGACTCTGGTCTGTGCCCAGGCCACCTAGGCTGGGCAGTTCTTTACTCTCACAGTGACTCACGCTTGTCATTTTTCTAACTCCTTGTACCATTTGCTCTGCTCACTAACCCTGTGAGTATTCAGGCTCTTTGTAGTTTAACCTGTCAAGTTAAACTAGGTTGTCCTACAAGGGACAGACTGAGGTCTGTACACTAGCACATGAGAAACCCATAGGTCCTGGGAAAGAAAGGGAGGAAGATGGTCATGAGGGCTGAGGGTCATCAATATGTAGAAGAAATTGGAGCCTCATCTGAAGGCAATTTCAGATGAGACATGAGAAGTGTGTCAGGGAGGAAAGCAACTGTTTTGGAGGTAAAGTGGGAACAAGTTTCTGGCAATGCCTCTGCTTCCCTCCACCTTGCACAGCCACCCAGTCTACTTTCTTTCTGCTTTGATTTAATCCAGGTATTATGGCTCCCAGCATCTCTAGTCCCACATGTCTACCCAGTGGGAGCCTACCAGGCCTGAACTGGTGCGGTGTCTACTGGTTCCAGGCTCTTCAATGGCCACTGGGCCAGGGCTGACAGCATCCAGATAAGAATGGGGAGGATGTGGAAATGTGTCCCCAGATAGGGGTCTAGGTGAGAGCTGTTTGGGGAGAGTGATCAGCACCTTTTACTGTAGGCCGGGGGTGAGAGCAAGCAGTGTTCCCTGGCTTGGAAGGGAAGGGAATGGAGGGCCTTGGGTGACATCTGTGGGTTTGCGTTTTGGAAGCTTCTCTTCATAGGATGATGGAGAGGAATTTCTGAGGGATGCCTCACTTCCTGTGATCTGCTCAAGGCCAAGAATCCAGGTTGAGTCTCATGCCTTTCTTAGCCTTGAATCCATGCAAAAGTTCTTTTTTAAATTTTTAACATATTTTTATTGATTTCAAAGAGGAAGGGAGAGGGAGAGAGAGATAGAAACATCAATAATGAGAGAGAATCATGGATCAGGTGCCTCTGCATGCCCCACATGGGGGATCAAGCCCACAATCCAGGCATGTGCCATTGACCAGGAATCGAAACTGGGACCTTTCTGTCCGTAGGCCGACGCTCTATCCACTGAGCCAAACCAGTTAGGGCCATGCAAAAGCTCTTCATCTCCTGAAAACCATTGTGGGCCTGGAGGATTCTCCGCGGTGCCCACTCTGCCATTTCCCACATTTGTCTCTTGGACCCTTTTCCTACCTTTCACACCCAAGCTGCCTCCTCCTCCAGGATTTCTGTCTTCTTCCTCCTGTTCTCAAAAAGCTCACCATGGACTCCTTCACTATTTACTGTAAAAGCAAGTGGTGGGGAGGGAGGGACTGGAGGCTGGCCAGATTTGTCCTAGGGGCCAGCTTGGGGTAGCTGGCCGTCCGGCGGTGGTTGGAATAGCACAAAGTAATTGAGGAGGCTCATCAGATCATTTCCAGTCTTCTTGACTGGAGGGTCAGCTGCTCATGTGTCTTCTCCAAGTAAACCCTGGATAAATGAGGGTTAGAGGTCAATATAAGGAACCAAGGCACTGACAGGGGCCTTGGTGGTCTGGGAAGTGGGACCCAAGTGCCCCAGCTCAATGCCTGGTCCATGCTGGCATGGCACAGCTCTAGGAGGAGAGGCAAGCCCTGGAGGAACACATCTGGAGATAGAAATAAACAACCCAGCTGCTGTGGCCCATCTGTCCACAAGGCCATGAGCCGGGAGGGATGAGGCAACTATTCTCTCCAATTCAAAGCTCAATTTCCCCAATCTTCACTCTGAGCTCAGTCTCCTGTGGGCCCTGAATACCCCCTTGCTGAGACTTACGTGGCCTGGCCTGGACTTCTGGGCCCTTGACCTTCTCTACCAGGTTCTTGCCACAGTTGGTCACGGTCTGCAGGTACTGACAGGACAGGCTCTGCAGGTTCATCTCCTCTGCCTGCCTCCGGACCAAAGCTCCTGGGCACACAGAAACAGCCATCCTTTTCAGCTGGTCCCCAATACTGAGTCCTGGCCTCCAGTGATGGCACTGCCAGTGCCCAGCCCAAACAGGTCTCCCACTCAGGTCTTTGGATGGACTTTCTGGCTTTAGAGGGGGGGTGGTCTTTGTTTTGAGCCATGGGGTTGCCAGATCTGGGTACACAACTGACAGATGGGCAGCCAGGACCCCTACTGCCTTCTCCTTGGGACCCCCCTCCACTCCATACCCAACTTCAAGCCCAGAGATAGTGAGGAGCAGCACTGTCACTACAAGCAGCTTCATGGTGGTGATGTGGGGAGGTGGCCTGGAAAAGATGGAAGTGGAGTAACAATGAAGCTGGGCGGGCACCAGCCCCTTCCCAGGGACCCTTCCTAGTGCCCACTCCTACCAGGTCCCTTCTCTCCCCATAGTTAAAACCTGGTCCTCCTTGAATGCTCCCCACAATTGCTGCTTCCTACCTGGCCAGCGCTGCTATCCTTGTGCCTGCTCCTGGCCTGGCTGGGGAGGCAGGGGCTATGTATCTGCCTGCTTCCCCACTCCCGTCAGGTGACAAGGACTGTGGAGGGACATTGGAGTGGACCATGTTGGAGTAAACAAGCTGGAGAAATGGGGGAGTCGAGAACAAGTACATGGGGGATGCCTAGTGCAGGCCTTTGTGGTGGCAAGGGGGTGTCCTTTAGGCCTACTGGAGGTTCACTAGGTTCACTCTATTGGGGTCTGGGGTAGCAGTCCCTAGTTTTGAGCGCTGCAGAAAGTAAGCGTGTTTATGTTTCTCTGGAAGCTCTGATATATCAACCCTCAGCCCTCAATAACTCTGTCCCATTAGGAGTATACAGTATTTTGTCTTCCCAACTCTACCCCTCCCCCCCTTCACTGCAACTTGCAAGAGGTTTTGGGGAACAAAAGAAAGGAAAAAGGAGTTAAAATTAGGGATAGGGATGAGAGTCAGAGGGCAGGTGATTCGCTCGGTCCCTTCCTCAGTTAATGTGTGATGAGATAGGGTTGAAAACATGTTGACCAAGTATCACACCCTCCCCCCAAAGTCAGAAAGCAGCCTCTGCCCTCCACCCCGTTGGAAGGCTCTGATAGGAAAAGAGGTTCACGTTAAAGGGTACAAGTTGACGGTCCCTGGTCATTGGGCCACCTTATCAGGTCGAGGTGGTAGCCAGCAGAAGTGAGTCAGCAGGGACCACAGCACCCCTCTGCCCAGATAGGGAGGTCCATTCCTCAGGCATCTGGGTGAAGTCAGCTGAATAGACATCGGAAACATTTGCATCTTTCTTCTTTTTGCCGTCAAAGTGTAGCAGGACATTCCAGAGATGGGGGTGGAGATGCGAGGACCATCGAGGGCTCCCCTTATTTCCCTGTGGAGCCCCCAGTGCTGGAAGGCACTCCACTGACTCCCGCCTGGCCAAGGAGTGGAACGCACTTGGAGGCGGGGCCCATACTCCGGGAGTTTATTTGCCAACTCTTCTGCCTGGGGAATCAGGGAAGGATTGATTAATTACAGGGGCAGCTGTTTCAGTGGCCGGTTCTGTTAGAATTGAGGCTGCAGCCCCTGCTCCTCTACACCCCAAGCGCTCACACGCGGTCCCATTCGGAGAGGACCAGTAGAACTCTGACAGGGAGTGCAGGAGCGCGTCCTAGGACGGCTGTGCTAGCGAGCAGCTCGCATTTGCAGAGCGTCGTGGAGGCCTGCGAAGGAGCCCAGGCGACCCTGGGGTGGGGGCGCCGAGGGGCGATTGAACCCGGGTTGAAAAATGAGTCTTCCCTGTCGTTTCCTCTGTCCTCTTCTCGAAGGCAGGTCTCCACGCTGTTTGGTGGAGGGAGCTTCGACGGCCCAGGCTCCAAGATGCTCCCTCCAGAGTCCCGCGCGCTCCCACGTAGACCTTGGAGAAACCACTGACCAAGCCAATCATATCCGCCTCAGTCTCCGGAGCTGCACGCAAGCCCCGCCTCTGCAGCTCCAAGGCTGGAGCTCTCTGGACGCGGCCCCTGCCACTCCTCTACTTCCTCCTCTTCCATTGGCTCTTGGGAGATCAAGGCCGCTTATTTTTAATAGATTGGGCGGGGCCTAGGCCAGGGAGGGTCGGGTCTTTAAAAGCTTTCTTTTGCCCGGTTCCAAGATGGTGCTCATGACCACGCTAAGACAGCAGCGTGAAGCCGCAGTCCTGCCATCACTCAAGATGGCTGCCCCCATCAAGATGACCGGGGTGTGCCGGGCGGGAAGGGGCAGCACGAAGGTCTGAGACGGTAAGGCGACCGACACGTGGCGAACCTCGCCTTGCGGCCTCGGGATGGAGAGTAGCAAGACTAAGAAGCGGGGAGAGTTCTGTGGGAGGTTAGGGTTAAAGATGGGGGAAGGGACGGATGACAGGTGGGACTGTGGGACCAAAGTGGGACGGGACTGTGCCTGCGATTTAGTGCTCACACCTGTGCCCTATCCCCCGCTCTTCTTGTTCCAGGCCTAGCGTCAGACCATGTGGAAGTTTCGGGGGCTGGGGAGCCGGATGATGGGGGGTGGGGCCCGTGCGGGGTAGAGGGAGGAATAGCATCCTTTCCAGGCTCACCCCGGCCCCTCCCCGTCCTTTGGACTGAAATGGGGAACACGTTGGGCCTGGCTCCGATGGGGGCTTTGCCCCGCCGGAGCCCCCGTCGAGAGGAACCTCTGCCCAACCCCGGGAGCTTCGATGAGCTGCACCGCCTGTGCAAAGGTGAGCGCTTGAATTCAGGTGGTCGAGGGGGGCGGTCTTGCATGCTGGCGTGCAGAGATGGGAGCAGGAAAGGGAGATCACGCCGGGCTTCCGGCCTCAGGGAGGATCAGGTGCCGCAATGGAGTGGAGCGTTTTGTTGCAGAACCGGAAAAGAGGTCAGTTCCTCCAAAGCGCTTGCTGTGACACGCACAGGGACTGCTTCTTGGGGTCGGGGCGCCTCTCTGTGCTTACTCCTTTCCCCCCTCCATCCCCATTTTCAGATGTATTCCCAGGACAGATGGAGGGAGTGAAGCTCGTTGTCAACAAGGTTCTGAGCAGCCATTTCCAGGTGCTCCCACTTCTCTGGTCCCTCCTCACTGCGTCTCCTGCCCGGCCCCACCCTCTCCTTCTTCTGCTCCCTGCCCTGCCAGGCTGCGGGAAGAGGGGAGAGGAGGCTGGGTTCTAACTCCCTTGCTTTTGGGACTTGTTGCTTTTAGTCAGGTGACCCTCAGTATGTGTTGGATAGTTGAGATTCTTAAAAGACCTGGATGGGGACAGGATGGTGAAATGGGGACTGATGCAGCAGGAATGGTCTCCTCCACTGGCTTCTCTTCCCACAGGTGGCTCACACTGTGCACCTGAGTGCTCTGGGCCTGCCTGGCTATCACCTGCACGCGGCCTATGCAGGGGACTGGCAACTCAGCCCCACCGAGGTGAGGGCTCTACACACCAGGGCCATCTCTCTAAGAGCCCGCCTGTAAGAGGAGGAAATGTGTGTGTTATGGGAAGGGCACCTCTTGTTCTTCTGGGTTTCTTCTGAATGGGAGAGAGGAGGAGGGACACTGTGTGATTACGTGAGAGTTTTTCTTTGTGGCTCCACTAGGGGGCGCTAAGTGCTGTTAAAGAAAGACCATCCGTATTTGGGTTTAGGCTGAATGGAACCCTAGCCCAGCTTAGTCTGACTGTCTAGCTCTTCAACAGGCTTTCCCCACTGTGGTAGGCGATTGGGACAGCAGTGGCAGCCTCAACGCCCAGGTCCTGCTCCTCTTGGCAGAACGGCTCCGAGCCAAGGCTGTCTTCCAGGTGACCCATGGTTCCTGCCTCCATCCGAGGGTTCTTTCCTCCATGAATGTCCTGCTCCGTGGCCCCAGGGGGAGGAGCAGAGGCAACAATGATGGCAGAGAGGGAGGGAGATCTTACTTCTCGTGCTCCATCTCAGACGCAGCAGTCCAAGTTCCTGACCTGGCAGTTTGACGGCGAGTACCGGGGAGATGACTACACAGCGACTCTGACCCTTGGAAATCCTGACTTGATTGGGGAGTCCGGTGAGAATTGAGACAGGGTTCTTTTTATCTTGGCTGCCCACCTGCTGATGTTGACAGCTTTCTTCATCATCTGCACAGTTCAGGGATTAGAGAAGAAACCTATGGGCAGGCTGGGTGGGATCCCTGCGGGGCAGGGCAGGCCAGGCCTGGGTGTTGTCTCTAGGCCTGACTCTGTATCTCCCACTCTCAGTGATCGTGGTCGCTCACTTCCTGCAGAGCCTCACACATCGGCTGGTGTTGGGAGGAGAGTTAGTGTATCACCGGCGGCCAGGCGAAGAGGGGGCCATCTTGACGCTGGCGGGGAAGTACTCTGGTATGCTGCAAAAGCGTGATGGAGGGGAATGCTGAGCTTAGCTGGGTTTCCTGGCCTGTGTCCACAGCAATAATGCTCCTGTCCTCTGCCTTTGCTTTTCACAGCTGTACATTGGGTCGCTACATTGAATGTGGGCTCAGGAGGGGCCCATGCAAGTTATTACCACAGAGCAAATGAGCAGGTGAGACGACTGGCCCCGCCCCCACTCTGCATGCCACTTGTGCCCTTGTGCCCACCCTGGGCCTCCACAGGCCTTGCTGACTGGCTGTCTTCCGCCTGCATTTCACATACATTTCACTTGTGCCTCCTCCTGCCGGCCTGTCAGGACCCCGCAGTCTCTACAGAGACAGACACTCTCCCATCCTCAGGTTCAGGTTGGCGTGGAGTTTGAGGCAAACACCAGGCTACAAGACACCACCTTCTCCTTTGGTTACCACTTGACTCTGCCCCAGGCCAACATGATGTTTAAAGGTGAGGATGATTGAGACTACACTCGGAGGTGTTGTGGATGGGAGTGGGGGTAGGAGTGGGGACACTCCCCATTACTTCTGCTGACTCCTTTTTGCAAGCCTGGGTACCTAACCTGGCCCGCATCTCCTGCTGCAGGTGTGGTGGACAGTAACTGGTGTGTGGGTGCTGTGCTGGAGAAGAAGATGCCCCCGCTGCCTGTCACCCTCGCCCTAGGAGCCTTCCTCAACCACTGGCGCAACAGGTTCCACTGTGGCTTCAGCGTCACTGTGGGCTGAGGCGCCTGAGCCCCCACCGCAACTGCAGTCTCTGAGTTAGGTACCCGAGGCCAGATACTGGGCCTTCTCTGGAGCCTACCTGGCTGGGTGACCTCTGGGTCCCAGGAGCAGTATGGGGCTGGGGCCGTGCCCTCACTGATGAGACAGTGGTTTGAGGACCGCCCCTGTCCCCTGCACATGCCGTCTGTCCTGCTGGGGCTCTGGCTAAAGGAAAGGGGCAGAGCCTGACTTGCCAGAGGCTGAGTTGCCTCCTCATGCTCCCCTTCTTCATTTCCCTGTGGATTGGATTAAAGCTCCTCACCTCTTCCTCTTCCTCTTCAGAGCAGGAATGTCTGCATTGGGATTGCGCCATCAGTTTGCCACCCCAGAGCCTCAGGCTGAGAACGAACCTTGACCTCAGAAAGTGGGGCCACCTATTCCCAGAGGAGTTCCTCCTCCCTGTTTCCTGTGCATCCAGAGAACAGCTCCCACGTCACACTGCCGTGCCCTGACTGTGCGAGGGGCAGCTAGTGCTGCCGGCTCTCATGAAAACCATGGCTCCCTTTCCTCTGGGCCCAGCGCTGGCCCTCTCCAGGCCAGTGTGTCAGGGCAGGCTGTGCTGGCCGCGGCAGAGCCTGCACCAGAGGCATCACACAGCACAGCCCACAGCTGCTGGATTTGTCTGTGCGTGTTGTTAATGCTCAGGATCAGCCCGAAGCCCAGCAGCTTCACATAATAGAAACCTTTGGAGGAGAAGGGAGTGGGGCCCTCGGGAAAGGAGGGTAATGTGGCAGCTGAGTGTCTGAGGCCCCGAGCCCCAAACTGCCCACAGTGAGGCTCGCTGTGCACAGCAGAGGAGACCGTGCCCAGGGGTAACAGACCTTGCCAAGGTCCCAGGGTCCCCGGTGCCTCTGCCATTTCTCTTGAACCCCAAGCTCTGAGGGCCCTGAATGAAGAAAGCCCCAGAATTGGCTAGAACTTCAACTGTGTGGAACCTGAAGGTCTGGTCTTCTCAGTAGTTCTAGAAGGTGGGTGTGTTCTGTGGTCAGGAGCATCCCAGCTCGGCTGTGGAATGAACAGAACAGAAGGGGAGACACCTCAGAGCTGGGGACGGACTGTGGAGCCAGGGCTTTGTCAGGAAGCTGTGTGTGAGCAAAACTTCTAGGGTAATGAAAATGGAAAGATGGGCCAGTGAGAAAGAGGGGAGAGGCCCAGGAAAGAGCACCACTCCCGACAGGCATTTTTGTCTGAGAGGTTGGGCAGGCAGGTGAGGTATGGATGGCATCGGTCTCAGGAATGCTGTTGCAGAGCCTGTGAGCAGCCACTTTGGGAATCCTGAACCAAAAAACTGGGAAAAGTGAGCTGAGAGCGGCAAGAGTCCTGTGGGCACTGCACTAGGGAGAAGGCGGGAGTGAGGTCCCATGGGCGAGTCCCCAAGGAGGCCTGTGAGAAGCTCCCACTAAGCCAGTTCCCTTCCTCCTCCTTCCCTGGTGCAGCCACCAAGCCCATCCCTGTGCCTACTGGTCCCTGGCCACTGGCCTGTGATGTAGCTCTGCAGAGTCTACTGTCTCCTGCATTTGGTCAGTCTCCCTCTGAGAACCTTGGGCCAGTTTGTAAGAGGGAGCAGGAAGGATGGGGGCCAGGCTGTATAGTGCCCAGGGGCCCCCGGCTGGGGGAGATGATTCTGCAGATTGGAGGACCAACAGGGCCAGAAGGGGCAGATTGGAGGAGCTGGGAATTTGGCAGAGGTGTTGGGAGGAAGCATCTGGGTTTTGGGGAACACTCACCAGACAGAAGGGGGCCAGGCAGCTGTGAGCATACTCAGTTTCCTGGAGCTGTGGACACCACAGTGTCCTATGGAAGTGAAAGAGCAGCTCTAAAAACTTTCCGGAACCCCACTGCAGGAGAGACCAGCCTTCAATCGCCTGGCCTCGGCCATGCCACGAGGACAAAGACACGTGCCCTGTACTGTCCTACCAGCAAGAGCTCCGTCTTCTTGGGTAGCAGAGACCACAGGAATCTGTGTTTGGAGATGACAGATCTCAAAGCTCCCCCTGAGGAGGGAGACCTGGCCCTCCATGGACTGGGCCTATGGAGAGTGGGTCATGGGGCACGTCAGACTCAAATCTGAACAGTGGAGAGGAGCTCCCACTTTTGACAGGCACAAACCAGGGGTGCAAAAACAGGCGGTCAGTTTGCCGATGGATTGTTGTGCTGTTCTCTTCCTTTTGTCAGTGGGGGTGCAGAGAGTTGTTGACAGCAATGCTTTCTTCCTGAGGGGCGGGGAGGCTACACTGGGAGAGAACAGGGCCTGGTGACCTTGATGACTGACTGTGTTGTGAACGTGTTGATGTCTGCAAGGTGCGTGGGCAGAGGCAGGCAGGGAGTGAGGGTGGGCAGAGAGAGGAACGGGAGGCTGCAGAGGTCAGAGCTGAGGGAGGCCCAGGGCCCAGCTCTTTTTCAGTCCCTCCCTTGGAAGGTTCCAGACTGAGGAGCTGGCCTCTTTGGGGGTCTGGGAGAAGTGCTGGCCTCTGAATTGGTATGCGGCACACTGCCCCTCCCTCAAGCTGTCCTCCTTGGTTACCCTTTTGGTAACATTCCAACCCAAGTCCTGTGAGTGCTCACCCTGAACTGCACAAATTGGTCTAACAGGTACCCATATGGCAGGTGTGGGTCTTTAGGTGTGTCTGGACTAGCTTTTTCCTCCTTACCGTGCTCAGGTGCTGGGCCTGCTTTGCTTACCGCAATGCCAGCCTACAGACAGGATCACAGTGCCCGGCAAGAGATGCAACCAAGCTCTCGACATCAGCCGAGAGCACTTCCCTGCTGGCTGTAGTCTGGGGCCCAGCCACCCTGCACAGCAAAGGATGTGCAGGAGGGAGTCTGGAGACCTGCTTGGCCTTGGCTGGAGTCCCGGCGGCTGCAGATGATGGGTGTCCTATCCACTTTCTCCAGTCTGTGGGCACTGGAAGAGAGCAAGGTGCTGTGGTGGGGACAGGCTAGGTTTGACTCCCAAGGGAACATTGAAGAGGGAGGGCTCTTGCCACCTGAAGCATCGCCTTATGTCTGTACAGCATTATGATCTCAAAGGCTCTGCGGTCACATCTGATGGGATGAAACAACCCTACGGGTAGACACAGAATTTGTTAGCCACAGGTGTTGTATCCATACTTTTCAGAAATGTAGACAGGTGGAGATTCAAGGTCACAGAATAGTTAAGTAATATAAATTGAATTCAAATCAAGATTGTTTGACTTCTACAGTTCCCACTGCTCACATGGAAAAATAGTGTGACATCATGGGAACCAAGAGTTTGGAAATCAGGCGAGTCTGCATATTGCCTCCATAGTTTCTCAGCTGAGTGACCTTGGGCATGCTGACTGTGTGAGCCCTTACATTACGTTGGAAGCATAGCTTCATAACGTGTTCACAGAAAAGCATCATGTGATTAACTCAACAATTACCACCCACCTGTTGTGTGGCAGGCACTGCACTTGAGAAAGCAAGCCGAGGCCATCCCATGAGCATTCTGGGAGAGGGGTGGTCAGGCAAGCACAAAAGGTCTGAGGGGTGCCGGGCATGTCTGAGGGTGACACCACAGCTGTGTGGCTGGGATGCATTGAGAAAGGGGGACAGAGCCATGAAGATGGCATGGGGAGTGAGGCCAGGAGATCATGGTCTGGAAGGAGGTGAGCAGAACAGTGATATCATCTGACTGGTCTTCAAGAGTTCTGCCTGCTCTAGCGAATGCTTCGTGGGAACAAGGAGAAGCAAAGCGAAGTCTGTGGGTTCCTGGGATGGGAGGAGCCAACTCACTGTCCTTCCTGCCAGCATCCAGGCACTTCCCACAATCTGCAGGCTGGGCAGTGGTGCCTCTGGGCCTGTTGACTTTTTACAGGTCCCAGCAAAAAGGCAGGTGAGACCAGTGCCCATTCTTCATCTGTGAGAGACGGACGTGAGAGTTGGGGATGACAGTGAATGGGTAGCTATGTGAGAGCCTGAGATGACAGGTTACTCTGCGCTATGCCCACTGGTCTGTGAGGGTGGCTTGGGCACAGCATACCTTTCGCATCTGCATGGAGGCACAGGGTCACCCTGGAAGCCTGGTGTTTTACAGGAAGTGAGAACCATAAGTGCTTTTGACTGTGGGTTTATGTCCATGGACAAACGTTGCTCTTCCTCTGTGATGATGCCACCTGTGCCATGGAGCCAGCTGGCCACGGGGTTTCTATTAGGAGGAGGCTCTTCCCTGAAGAAACTCTGCTGGCCTCGCAACTCAGGGGAGGGTAACCATTCTGCGGCCCACCTACCCCCTGGCTGTGACTCCTGGTGTTGCGGTGGCTGTCATAGTCCCTGAAGGGGGGGTGGCAGCTCTGGGTCGCCCTTGGCTCTTTTCCTTTCTTCAGAGCGTTTCAGGAGGCTCTGGGCCCAGGCCCTGAGGTGCCTGATTGTGTTGTTTTTCGTTTCTGCCCCCAGAATATGGCCTGCTTGCTCCTCTCAGGCAGCATGTTGCTTTCAGGCCACAGGATCCCGGTGGGGTGCACCTCCCTAAGCCCCCACCTCTTTCCCCTTGTTCCCTGGAATTGCCCAGGTCAGGGATCATGTACTCAGGGTCTTCTATAGTGTATGGCCTCTGGTTCTCAGAGACTTTGGATCTGGGCAAAGGCCGGGGGCAGGTTTTTCCAGCATGCCCGTGGCTCTGGTTGCTGGCACGTGGGGAGGGGCCTGGTAGGTGGGGAACTCGGGAGTCACTGAAGCTGCTCCTAAGCAGACCGAAGAGGGTTTCTCCCACAGAGGTTGGCCGGCAGCAGCCTGTCTGTGGGTCCTGGGAACACCGCAGAGAGGGAGTGCAGAGAGCAAGCTTTTCTCCTGTAGAGTAGAGCTTTGCGGGCCAGCACAGTGTGAGCTCGGGGAAGCTCCTAGAGCTGCGGTCTAGTTCACTTGCTCAGAGCTAGAGGCCCTGCTTTTTAAGCAGGGAGGCCACTCAGTTCTGGAGGCGGAGGCATTAACGCATGGATTCTTGTGCCCTGCAGGCTTTGTGGGCTGTGAGCTTCCATGCTTTTGCCCCGAGAAGACTCTTGGGCTTGGTTTGGTGCTCTGGTGCTTCTGTCTTAAAATTCTTAGTGATTTTTTAAGAAGGAGCTCTGCATTTTTGTTTTTATGGGGCCCCGCAAAATATCTGGTCCTGTCTAATTAATAAGCTTAAGAGTCAGAGGTAGGAGCCTTCCCTGGGGTTGTCCTGTTTCATTGACACTGAAGAATATTTTTGCAAGTGTAAGAAGTGTATATCTCCCAACATTTATGAACAAAGTAATGTATTTATATATATATATATATATATATATATATATATACATATATATATATATATATATATATATTTAATTGATTTTAGAAAGGGAGGACAGGGAAAGAGAGAGAAGCGTTAATGTGAGATACAGTTGCCTCTCATACGTGCCCTGACCGGGAATCAAACCCATAACCTTCTGGTACATCGACTGATATTCCAACCAACTGAGCCACACCAGCCGGGGCTAGAGAAAGGAATTTCAGATGCTGTTGGGTGTCTGGGCATGGACATTATGTGGAGTATGTCTGTGTTAGGTAAGTCTGATTTTGCACACACTGGATAGAGTCCAAGTCCCGGTATTTGAATGAAAAGGCCTCAGCCCTGCCCATTTCTCCCACTAGAAACAAACTCTATTACCTGCTGCTCTTCAGCTGAGAGTCACATTACAGTGTAAGTAATGCTGCTCTGCAGGCAAGTTAAAATCAATGCAGGCTAGAGTCATAGCACAGAGAGAGGGAAAGACTGAGGTTAAAGGGGCCTTGCTTAGCCCTGAGAAGGCATAGGTGGAACCCTTCTTCTCAAGGACAACATCCAATGAGCCGTGCATAAAACTAATTGTGTTTACAATAAAGTGCAGGTGCTCAGATCTGGTCCTGGAAGAGGTGAGTATATTTATGCAGATGCATTTGTTGGTATCTTTGTTTGAGTGTGATTCTATTCGAATTTGCACCAATGCTCTCAGTCAACAAATACTGGCTGAGAACCTGCTGTGTGACTTTCATCATTGATGTTTCTGTTTCTCCCTCTCACTTCCTCTCTGAAATCAATAAAAAATATATATTAAAAAAAAAAAGATGTGTAGGGGCTCCTACCCGTGTGCTTCTCTGGTGTGGAGTGGCTGATTATCTTGTGGGGCATGATGAAGCATGAGGCCATGAGCAGACACCCAGCCCAGTGGCCATGGTGCTCCTGGCCATTGGCACGCTCTTTACCATTAATGAGATTGCCTCCACCAAGGACACTAGTGACATCTACAAAAAGCTGCTTTTTTTCATTTTTTAAACAATTTATTGAGGTTTCATTGATACACAAAAAACTGCATGCATTGAATGTGTACAGTGTGCACGATGATGTGGGGGCAGGGCAGGTGTCATGGCCAGGGCTGGGCCAGCCTCCTCACTCCTCACATTATGCTGATAGGAGTGCAGACATGCAATGTCCTTTGCAGAAAGGCGAGTTGGGAGATCCTCCATCACAGAGTAGGGTGCCAGCACATCTTATATCACTTAGTTCCACATCAGCCAGTGGTCTCACACTTTAGAGGCCTTGAGAGACACATCAGAGCCCAGGGCACGGTCACTGCTAGCAGTCTAGGCAGAGCTCCCTCCTTTTCCAACAGGGAGCGGCCAGGGAGGAGGCAGGGCCATGAGGTCCTAAAGGAAGCCCTAGTCCTGGGCCCCAGAGTTTCCAGAACTGTGACCATAGACCCAGTGCCAGATCAGGAAACCCCATCTGAAGGTTAGGGGCTTGGGCAGCTTCTCTGTTGCACATGGCACATGTGTCTCTGCTCCTCTCCAGGGGGCACCCCACAGCCACCTACTTTGGAAGGTCCTGCCCCCTCAGGCCTGATCTCCACTAGCTCCATGTCCTGGGTTTGGTCCTCCCCATCACACTGCCAGGCCAGGGTGATGTCCGCAGGCTAGAAGCCCAGACCCCAGCACCGCAGGGTGACCTCCCGGTCAGAGATGGGGGGAGGGAGGTGACATGAGTGTCTCGTGGGGGGATCTGCGAGTGCAGCGTCTCCTTCCCCTTCTCCAGGTACCTGCGAAGTCACTCCACTTACTCCCTCTCCGGGTATTCCAGGTTGTACAGCGGTCCAGGAGCACAGACCCAGGTTCAGGGGGTTTGGTTGGCCCATCGTGGACGAACTGCTCTGAACCTCGGAGGAGGCATCCGTCCCGCTGGTTCTCAGTCGCAGCCAGACGGCCCCTGGGAGATGAGGGGCCCAGACTCCCTCTGGTTGTAGCCCGGGCCGTCTGTGGGCTCACGGAGAAGTCTAAGCGTGGCCCGTGCGATCTCCGTGCGCTTCCCAAATCTGCGCCCTCCTGATGCGTGCACAGGACCGCGGCTCACCCTCTGCGTGGCTGTCCAACTGCTTGCAGGAGCGGGATGTGGAGGCTTCCTCGCGGCTGACACGCCAGCACACGCGGTGTGGAAATATCCCGGGGAGTGATGGCCTGCCCAGGGTGGGTCAGGACCCCAGAGCAGCAGGGAGGGTTTGGGGTCCCATGACCCAGATCTGGAGGGCCTGCGGAGAATGAGGTCCACTAGTTGGTGAGCTACAAAGAGCTTCTCTCTCCTGCTGCTCTGAGCTGGCATCTGTGTGTGAGCCCCCCAAGGGTTCCAGCCAGGCAGCAGCACGAACCCCTGTTGCCGGAGGCTAATTTTTGTCCTGTTGCTGAAATGTCCCGCCTGCTGCTCACGATAAAGGCAGGTGTGCGACCGTCAAAAAAATAAAGAATAAGATGCTCTTGATCCTTATGAAGTTTAAACATGCTGGGGAGGGGCGGGGCAGAGAGAGACAGAGCTTTAAGTAGATATAAAGAAATATAGGGGGGCCCTCGCTGGTTTGGCTCAGTGGATAGATCTTCAACCTGCAGACTGAAGAATCCTGGGTTCGATTCCCATCAAGGGCACATGCCTCATCGTTGATGTTTCTCTCTCTCCTTCTCCCTTCTTCTCTGAGATCAATAAATATATTGGAAATATAAGGGAGGGGTTACTGTCATGAACAGAGGGTCAGGGAGTGCTGAGGAGGAGGGCCTGGAGGAGTGACAGCTGAGCTGATGTTTATAAGGGAAGTCTGGGCGTGGCCCCTGAGATCTCGGTGAGCTTCCCAAATCTGGGCCCTTCTGCTGCGTGCACGCGACTGTGGAGGGAAAGGAGGACATGGCCAGCTCAGGCAAGGGGTACCATCTGAGAAGTTCAAGAAGCCAGATATAGAAAAGTGGACATGCCAGCTCCACAGACGAACCTACTGCAGGAGCAATGTTTCTGGTAGGGAGCGGCGGGGGGACGGGGCTGAGGCTGAGGAGTAGACAGAGCCTGCTTTCTGTCCTTCAGCTCCAACCCCACCCAGTCATTCCCATCTCCAGACCTGCATGTGCCCACTCCTCTAGCTGAGTTCAGGCCCTCACCACACCCACTTATTTCTACAGTAGCCTATGCACGTTCTCCCCAACCAGCTCTCTCTCCTCCAACATATCTTCCATGCTGTCGCTATTTCTAAAATGCAAATTTAATTGTGTTTTCACTACTTAAAATTCTTCGTTTGCTTCCCATCGCCTTCAGGATAAAATCTAATCACTTCAGCACAACAGTAAGTCTGTGTGATCTGGCTTCCTCTAGGCTAACCCCGCCTCTCTGCCCTGACTTAACATATTATACGCTGCTCTAATGTGCTTACGCCTGTACACTTCCTTGAACACACTGTGCTCACTCACCTCCAAGCACCTGCCCTGTTACTCCATCTGCTTGGAATCACTACCTGGCCCCTACTCTGGTCCTCCTGATACTCTCTTTAAAAAAAAATAAAATATATATATATATATTTTATTGATTTCAGAGAGGAAGAGAGAAGGTCAGAGATAGAAACATCAATGATGAGAGAGAATCATTGATGAGATCGATCCCACAAACCAGGCATGTGCCCTAACTGGGAATCAACTGTGACCTCCTGGTCCTGAGCCACCTCAGCCAGGCCCTCCTGGTCCTCTTTCCCTTCAGGCCTGAGCACAGAGCATCACCTCTGGGAGCCTGGAGGCAAAAGCTGCACCTCTGTATACACACTGGTCCCAGCACTCACCACACTTCAGAGCAATGCCAATCAACTATGAGTGGTCAAAGTCTTTTATTTTGGATCATAGAGTCTTGTGTACTCCTGCCAAATATAACAAGTACTTATGGAATTTATGAATTAAACTAGAGGCCTGGTGCACGCAAATTCATGTACTGGTGGGGGTGGAGATGGGAATTCCCTCAGGCCCTCCTGTGCCCTCTCGAAGTCCCGGACCCCTCAGGGGATGTCCGACTGACTTGGGGAGCGAACCTAAGCCAACAGTCGCACATCCTTAGTGCTGCGGTGGAGGTGGGAGAGGCTACTGTCACTGCCATTGCGATGGCCAACATGAGCCTGCTTCTGGCTGAGCAGCACTCCCTCTGTGGAAGCACACTGACCACCCCAACCCCGCCCCTACCCTCCCCCTTCAGTGACTGTCATAGCAATTGGTGGTTCCGAGTTAGAGTCATTTTGCATATTACCCTTTTATTATATAGAATGGGTTATAATATGAATTAAGGTCTGACCCTTTCCATGTGACATGCGGCTGGTGTCTGTGCTGCATGTATTCATTCGGCAAAAGTTTAACAGGTGCCGAGACCGGTTTGGCTCAGCGGATAGAGCGTCGGCCTGCTGACTGAAGGGTCCCAGGTTCGATTCCGGTTGAGGGCATGTACCTTGCTTTAGGGCACATCTCCACAGTGGGGCGTGCAGGAGGCGGCTGATCGATGTCTCTCTCTCATCGATGTTTCTGACTTTCTCTCTCTCTCCCTTCCTCTCTGTAAAAAAAAAAAAAAAAATCAATAAAAAAATATATATATATTTTAAAAAAAAAGTTTAACAGGTGTCTGTTTGTGCACGCTCCAGCGGTGAGGGCTCCACCTCTCAACTGGATACAGAGTTCCTCCCTGTGGCTTTCCTTCCTGGCTGGTGAACCTTGCTGTCTTGACTCTCTGAGCAGATCCTCATCAGTTTTCTGGTCTGATTCTGGTTCTTCCTGTCTTCTGAGCTGTTGCTACCTGCCTTGTTTGCATTTGACATGTGGTGGCCTCACTCAGGTGTCCACCGAGCCAAATTTCTAGTCTGAGACTGCTCTGTCCTATTGGCCCCCCAGGTTCTGGCACAAACACTTGTTTGAAGTGTTCCAGCTACACCAGCTCCTGTCCTTTAACCTTGTAATCTGGTTTCAGTCTTCTCTCTGGATTCACCAGTGTTCCCTTGGCCTGTTGAATTCAATGGGCTTCCTCTTGGGTTTCTCCCATGCCAGTTCTTTCCCACTAGCATCCATGATGTTATGCATTCCTGGTTCTCCACCTTTATTTCTAACAGCTCTTTTATCTTTTTCTTTTATTGGATTCCCCTTTTTTTCTAAGCCTATGGGTTACAAAAAATTATAGGCTTTTCTCTAAGGCTCAGTTTCAACCTCCCTACCTGTCTTCTATGTTCCCATTCTCAAGGCTCTAGTAAAATGTAGACATAGCCAATATTTTAACATAACAGTTTACAGATCACCTTTACATTCCTAGTTTCAGTTCTCTTCCTCAGTCTAGTACATGACTGTCTCCAAAATCTACAACCCCAGTTCAGGGGATCTTGCTATTCTCAGAGTTTCTTTTGATGCCTATGTAGGTTAAATCTCATTCCATTCTTTTCTCTGGATGCCCAGGCACGTCCAGCTTTTCCCCGCAGCACTAGGGACAGCACTGCATGGTGCATTCAAGTGGGAGAACACTGCATGGTACATTCACCTGGGACAGCACTGCATGGTGAATTCACATGGGACAGCACTGCTCTGTGCATTCACATGGGACAGCACTGCTCTGCTCATTCACAGGGACAGTATTGCATGGTGCATTCTCATGGGATAGCACTGCTCTGTGTATTCACATGAAACAGCACTGTATAGTGCATACCCATGGACAGCACTGCTCTGTGCATTCAGATGGACAGCACTGCACTGTGCATTCAGATGGACAGCACTGCTCTGTGCATTCACATGGACAGCACTGCATGGTGCATTCACATGAAACAGCACTGCTCTGTGCATTCAGATGGACAGCACTGCATGGTGCATTCATATGAAACAGCACTGCTCTGTGCATTCACATGGACAGCACTGCATGGTGCATTCACATGGACAGCACTGCTCTGTGTATTTACATGGGACAGCACTGCTCTGGGCATTCACATAGGACAGCACTGCATGGTGCATTCACATGGACAGCACTGCTCTGTGTATTCACATAAGACAGCACTGCTCTGTGCATTCACATTGAAAGCACTGCATGCTGCATTCTCACGGCTTTCTCTCCCCACAGGGCTGTGAGCTCTAGGCCATGGGTATCCTCTCAGTGCCCACCCAAGGTATGGCCGTGATGCGTACTTAGTTGCCTATGCGTAATTGAATAGCTTTCCTGATTTTCTGATCCTGAATCCTAAGTCACTTTGAATCCTCTTGTAAAACTTGTTAGTCATCAGAGGAAAGGGAGGGGAGGGTACCCTGGGTGGGAAAAGATCAGCCAATGAACTGGTATGCACATATGCATAACCCATGGACATGGACGATGGGGTGATGAGGGCCTGGGGAGGGGCAGAAGAGACGGGAAGAGGTTAATGAGGAGAAAAGGAGAACCTATGTAATACTATTTTCAACAATAAATATTTTAAACATAAAGTAAACCCTGTTAGTCACCAAGTCTCCTTGGTTCTTTATGCCTTATCGTTCCCACTGTCCCTTCTCCTCTGTTGCTGTACTACATACACACAGACTCTTGCACTTCCTACAATGACAACTTCCCCTTCTTGGTTTCCCTGTTCTGACTTCTCAGATAAGTCCTATGTTTCCCAGTAAGAATAATCTAAAAATGTTATTTCTATGAGGATCATTTTGAGTTCCTTATTTTGATACATATCTCACAACTTCCCCATCATAAAACAGTCTTCTTTCATCATTTTTCTCTTATCACCAGATGCCAGATAGACCCTCTGACATCCTTCCCTTCCACCATTTGTCTAAGTTTTACCCTTTTTAAAAAATATGTTCTTATTGATTTTTTTTTCTAAATAATTCAGAGAGGCTGGGAGAGCGAGAGAGACAGAAACATCAATGAGAGAAAATCATTGATCAGCTGCCTCCTACATAGTACACTATGGGAACTAAGCCTGCAACCTGGGCATGTGCTGACTGGGAATTGAACTGTGACCTCCTGGTTCACAGGTCGACACTCAACGACTAGTCATTATTATTGATTTTTTTTATAAAAAGAGGGAGAAATAGAAACATCAACTACTTACTTCTCATACACACCCTGATTGGGAACCAAACTCGCAAAAACTGAGATTTACTCTTCTTTTAAGATCCATCCCAGATCCCATTTCCCCCAGGAAGCTTTGGACTCTTTTGGTCCTGAACAATGTCTCTCTTCTTTGACCTGTTACTGTTTATTATTATACTAGAGCCCGGTGCATGGATTCATGCACTGGTAGGATCAGGTCTCTTGGCCTGGCCTGTGGAGATTGAGCCGAAACTGGCCCTCCGACATCCCCTGAGGGGTCCTGGATTGTGGGAGGGTGAAGGCCAGGCCGATCGGTGCTGGGGAGGGGCTACAGGAGGACTCAGGGTATGTCTGGCCCATCTGGCCCAGTCTGGAGCATCAAACTAACCTACCAGTTGGAGTGTCTGCCCCCTGGTGATTAGTGCTGTCCATGCAACTGGTGAACAGTCAAAGGAACAGTCAGACATTTAGCATATTAGGCTTTTATTATATAGGACCAGTTACTGTTGTAGTGTACTTGGGTGCGAGCGCGTGTGTGTTTTAATCCTCACCTGAGGGTATTTTTCCATTGATTTTTAGGAAGAGTGGAAAAGAAAGGGAAAGACAGAGAAAAATATCAATGTGAGGGAACACATCGATTGGTTGCCTCCTGCACACGCTTGTGCCTGGAGGAACCTGTAATCAAGGTACATGCCCTTGCTATTCATCACGTTGAATATTTCTTGCCACTCCCATCTGACTCAAACCAGGACACTTCCATCAGCAGTGATGTTCTAGCCATTGAAAAGAACCAGCTAAGGCTGTCCCTGGGCATTTAATCACCTATGGCAAGGTGGGCAGTCTATGCCCTATGAACCACATCTTGCAGTGGTTCTCAACCTGTGGGTTGTGACTCGTTTGGGGGGTCAAATGACACTTTCACAGGGGTCGCCTAAGACCATTGGAAAACACAGGTATTTACATTATAATTCATAACAATAGCAAAATTATAGTTATGAAGTATGGTTGGGGGTCACCACAACATGAGGAACTGTATTAAAGGGTCGTGGCATTAGAAAGGTTGAGAACCACTGACATCTTGTCTGTGGTCTTTGAACTAATCATATATTTTAAAATATATATATTTTATTGATTTTTTAATTTTTTAATTAAATCTTTATTATTCAGATTATTACATTTGTTTCTCTTTTTTCCCCTCCATAGCACCTCTCCACCAGCTCCCACCTTTCCCTCTGGTCTTTTGCGACTCCCCTAAATTTCTGTGCACCTCTCCCTTTTCACAGTCCAAACTCCCCCCATATGAGTTTCGGCTAGATCTGGGGTTTAGTGTCTCAAGATAAGGAGTTCAATGCCATTGGGAGTCTCCGTTTCCCTCCTGCCAGAGAAAGCCAGCCAGGTACTCCTGCACCCACTCTCTCAGCGCGCGCGTCTCCGTACCTCAGCTTTTTGCAGCTCCTCTGGGTCTCCGTGAGCCCCTCTCCTTCCCTCTAGCTGTAGAACTTCCACTCAGCCAGCTTTCCTGTGGTTCTGGATGATGTCTATTCTGTCTTTTAGTTGTAGTTTTGAAATTGTTGTGCGAGGCAGCAGTGTAGGTGTTTACCTATGCCGCCATCTTGGATTCTCTTATTGATTTTTTACAGAGAAGAAGGGAGAGAAATAGAGAGTCAGAAACATTGATATGAGAGAGACATCGACCAGCTACCTCCTGCAGGACCCCACTGGGGATGTGCCCACAACCAAGGCACATGCCCTTGACCGGAACCAAATCCGGGACCCCTCAGTCTGCAGGCCAATGCTCTATCCACTGAGCCAAACCAATTTGGCTAATGATGTTTTTTTAAATTAAAATTTTAAAACAAGAAAAATAATATTTTATAATACATGACAGTTATATGAAATTCATGCTTTAGTGTCCACAGATAAAGTTTTATTAAAATACTAAAGGCCTGGTTCATGAAAATTCATGCACTGGGCGAGGGTTCCTCAGCCCAGCCTATCCCCTCTCACAGTCTGGGATCCCTCAAGGGTTATCAGGGGAGGGTGATGCTCCATCAGACCTCTGCTGCTGCCACTGCTGGCAGTGCAAGCCTCAGCCAGCCCTGGTTACCTGTGCCTCAGGTAGCCCTGGGTGGCTGAGCAACCACCATCCGAGGCTTGCTTGTGCCTTGGACTACTCCTGAGTGGCTGCAGGGCTGAGGGAACTGGAGGCAGGTGGTCCAAGGCCAGGCGAGGTCTGCCCCGGGGGTGGGCCCAGCCTTGCCATGCACCTGCTGCCCTGGGAGGGCTGAAGGGACTGGGTGCCGCCATCTTGTGGTTGTTTGTGCCACCATCTTTGAGGGTGTGACAGCAATTAGCATATCCCCTTCTTATTGGCTGTGGATGCCGCCATCTTTGTGACAATGTGAGGGTTAATTAGCATATTTCCTCTTTATTAGATAGGATAGCCCCACTTATGAATTTACATATTGTCTATGCTTATACACTATAAGGAGAGGCTTGGAGTTTCAACAGAGACCATCAGACATTCACTCTCTGGCTGCTCCAGAAAAAGCTTGCAGACCTCTGGTCTAGGATCTTGAACTCCTTTATCCTCTTGCATAGCTGGTTAAGAACTGTGGAGAGGTCTGTTTCACAGCTTTCCCATGCTAATTAGCCATTCCTTAGGAAGGTGGGGATGCCAGAAGAGTAGGCTGCAGAGACTTTTTAGGAGACTTTTTCTCTTAGACACTTAGTAACTTAGGCAGCCAGGTTCCCATGAGAAAGTGAGAGTCAGGGCTTCAGGTAGATGGGAAAAGATGGGATCTTTTTTCCATCTCCTTGGTTTCTGACCTGGCAGAGAAAATGTACAAGCCCAGAGAGTGGCGCTAGAGAAAGGGCACTTGAGATCTTACCTGAAGCTGCTGTGGAGAGAGATTAGTGGTTGTGGCTAAGAGAGGCTCAGCTGTAAAGAACTCAGGAAAGAATCTGTCAAAAGGGTGTCCCAGTGAAAGTGTGTGGCTTTGGCTGAGGAAGAGGCTTCCCAATGCTTAGGAGTGTCCCATGCCAGAAGATTGAAAGGACTGCCTTAAAGCTGGAGGAAAGCTAGATATTCAGACAAACAGGATAGCGGTTGAAATTATTAGAAAGATCATGATATTTGCCTAGGCATTCTATTTCTTTTAACCTTGCTCTATTCATACTTTTCTTAAAATTTATACAACATAGTAATTATTTAGTAAATTATGTTTTTAATTTATCTTTATTGTTGAAAGTATTACAGATGTCTCCACCCACTCCTCATTGATCCCCTCCACTCTGCTCCCTAAAGCTCCATCTTATTAAAAAATGATCTACATAGGAGAATCCAAGATGGCAGCATAGATAAACACCCACACTGCTGCCTCGCAAACAATTTCAAAACTACAACTAAAAGACAGAACAGATATCATCCAGAACCACAGGAAAGCTGGCTGAGTGGAAATTCTACAACTAGAAAAAAAGAGAGGGGCTCCCAGAGACCCAGAGGAGCTGCAAAAAGCTGAGGTATGGAGATGCGTGGAGAGAGTGGGTGCCAGAGTACCTGGCTGGCTTTCTCTGGTGGGAAGGAGATGGAGACTCCCAACTGCATTGAACCCCCTATCCTACGACACTAAACCCCAGGACCAGCTGAAACTCATACAGGGGGAATTTGGACTGTGAAAAGGGAGAAGTGCACAGAAATTTAGGGGAGTCGTGAAAGGGCAGAAGTCTGGTGGCACGCACAGCACTGTGTGCAGAAGACCAACTGCTGATTGTGCCTCTGGCTTTCACAAGTGGGTGGGAGACAGAGCCTCCCAACTGCACCACTTCTGACTCCACTAAACCCCAGTTTTGAGCAAAACCCTGGGGATCCAGACTCATATGGTCCAGGAATGCAGGGCAGCCAGAAAGGTAGCAGTCTAGAAGCACTGTGAGATTGCGCACAAGTGCACACAGGGACCGCTCCAGCAATTACTCGGTCACGTGAGACTCAGGAGTCATGGAGGGCGGGGCCAACTGGAAGGCAAGGTGATCTATTAAACCCTGAGACTCCATCCATCCCAAGTTCAACAGAGAGGCTTTTGCAGTTTTGCAACTCTTGTAACATAAGGCTGAATCCAACACTGAAGTTCTCCCAGCATAGATAGTGAAAATGCCAAGACAAAGGAAGAGATCACAAATAAAAGAAATGGAGAAAAACAAATAACTGGATATAGAGTTCAAAACCACGGTATAAGGTTTTTCAAGAATTTCCTAGAAAAGATGGGTAAATTTAGCAGGACCCACAAGGAGATGAAAAAGGACCAACTAGAAATTAAACATACACTGACTGAAATAAAAAATATTATACAGAGACCTAACAGCAGACTAGAGGAAGACAAGAATCAACTCAAAAATTTGAAATATAAAGAAGCAGAAAACACTCAACTGGAAAAGCAAGAAGAGAAAAGAATCCAAAAATGTGAAGATAATGTAAGGAGCCTCTGGGACAGCTTCAAGCGTACCAACATCAGAATCATAGGGGTGCCAGAAGAAGAGAGAGAGCAAGATACTGAAAACCTATTTAAAGAAATAATGACTAAAAACTTCCCACATCTGGTAAAAGAAATAGACTTACAAGTCCAGGAAGCACACAGAACCCCATATAAAAGGAATCCAAAGAGGACCACACCAAGACACATCATAATTAAAATACCAAGAGCAAAACACAAAGAGAGAATATTAAAAGCAGCAAGAGAAAAACAGTTCATTACCTACAAGGGAACACCCATATAACTGTCAGCTCATTTCTCAACAGAAACGATGCAGGCCAGATGGGAGTGGCAAGAAATATTCAACGTGATGAATAGCAAGAACCTACAACCAAGAATACTCTATCCAGTAAAACTATCATTCAGAATTGAAGGGCAGATAAAGATCTTCACAGATAAGAAAAAGCTATAGGAGTTCATCAACTCCAAACCAGTATTATATGAAATGCTGAAAGGTACTCTTTTAGAAGAGGAAGAAGAAAAAGGTAAAAGCCAAAAAATTATGAACAACAAATACATATCTATCAACAAGTGAATCTAAAAATTAAGTGAATTAAAAATTTGATCAACAGAATAAACTGGTGAATATAATAGAATCAGGAGCACAGA